>OVBE01016365.1:0-10981 GCA_900406425.1 Iberis pinnata | reverse complement strand
TGAATAGAAAGCATAAATGCTTACTATAAAGCGTTAAAACCGAGTAATATCAAGTCTCCACCCGTCTATTTTGGCCTGTAACTCTTTTGTTTCTTCTCGTATCTTTATTGAGACTGATCTCACAAAGTAACTCCCAAAACATCTTCAGTTAGATAATCGAAAAGGTTTTACTGCTGATAATGATGTGTTCTACCCTTGGATACCATCATGCTACTCTAAATGGGGTCATATTTCCATTATTTGTCTTGCTCAAGCTTCAGAACTAGTTGATAATTTGGTAAAGGATGCATGGACTACTCACGATTCAGAGCAACCAACTCTGGCTGATAATTTGGCAAAAACTCAGTACATTTTTGCAACAATACTCCACTTTATGCTCATATATTCACTATCTCCAATGATTGGAAAGTTGTTTCTCCGAGAAACAACCGACAGAAAGAGTCGTGAACTGATCTTGTTACTCAACGGGACAAGGACATAGCAATGTATCCTTCCCGGTTTGCTATCTTAGAAGAAGAAGGAGACTCATTGGAAGTTTTAGTGCTTCCAACTAACACTCTCAATCTGGAAGGGGGTGAACTCCCAAGCGATACTTTTGTCACTTGGGTGAAAATCTCCACAATAATATCATATGCTGATTCTGAGCATACACAAACTTGTCCATTCATCATGCGATCTACCAAGACATCTTCTAAAGTCTCTTAAGGTATATCGACTGCAGCTACTACTGTAAAGGATACAATGTTGTCTCTTAATGGGAAATGAAGCTCCCAAAATAAGCATTAATTTTTATTTTATCCTGGAACATGCGAGTATTTAACAACCCATCCAAACATATTGTAGTCAAGTAGTGAACTTCAAACTCATCTTTCTTATTTGGTTGTTTGTTGGAAACGCGTGTTCAGGAGTTTAATGCCAGTAGAATATGCCAATATACTTTTCCTGGCTGGTCCTTTCTTAATAATTACAAATTCAATCCTCTCAGTATAATTTGGGTTGTGTAGAATTCTTTAGTTGTTCCCACGCCCATGTTTAAGTCAAAGCAACTCATTACCTATTCTGTTGTTGATAATCTTGGTCATCATGATATTTTGGTCTCCTTCGTTTATGCTTCTAATTTTGCATATGAAAGAGTGCATCTCTGGAATGATCTAACTTATCATAGTACCATGCCTCTCTTCACCAGCAAGCCATGGTTAGTTTCTGGTGATTTCATTGAAATTTCAGTCTCTCTGAACACTTGGGTCCTTTATAGTTGATATCTTCAATGGGAGTCTTTAATATAATGCCACTTGTGGACTCTCTGGTTTGTACTCTTGTGGCCCATTATTCACCTGGGCCAATCGTAGAGATGCTACGCCCATCTCCAAAAAGATGGATTGCACTCTTATAAGTCCTAATTGGCTCTTTCATTATCCTTCTTCTATGGCATTTTTGTACCAAGTGGCGTCTTGGATCATCTCAGATGCTCAGTTTCTCTGTCCACTGCTTCATCTTCAAGCCGCAAGTCTTTTAAGTTTCTCAATGCTCTCACTTTGCATGAGGACTTCTTGCCAGCAGTTGCTCACTCATGGACTACTACAGCTCCTCTGTATATTTCTTGTGGGGATTTGCACCTATTTCATCGGAAATTGAAGGATTTAAAACTAGCTATGCGTCATCTTAACAAGACAAGACTGCGGAATCTCCCAGTTTGGTCTAAACAAGCTTATAGCCAACTTCTGCAATGTTAGACCGATGCTTTGACCTCCCTTAAATTGTATACTTTGCCGCTGAATCAAGCGCTCTAGAATATTGGACCCGCATAGCTTCTTTTGAAGAATCTTTCTTTCGACAGAAAGCTAAGATTCATTGTCTCAAGAATGGTGATCAAATTACTCGATTTCATATGGTTGCCAAAGTTCGTGCTTCTTACAATTATATTAATGTTATTCGCGCATCTAATGGTGAACTTCTCTCTTTACCTGCAGATATAAAAAGTGAAGCTGAAAGCCATTACAAGAATTTTGTTGCAACTCCTGACTTCAAATTATGAAGGTATTCCTATAATAGAGCTCCAATCATTATTATCCTTCGATTGTCCTTTAGATGTGCAACATCAGCTAACCAAACCAATCACGCCTTTGGAGATTCAAGAGGTACTTTTTTCTATGCCTAAAAATAAGGCCCCAGAGCCGGATGGGTATACTAAAGAGTTTTATATCTCGGCTTGGCCTATCATAGGCTCTGTGTAACACCCCAAACCCAGAAATTTGGTCCGTTTAAAAATCTCAGCAAAAGCCTAATTATTTTAAAAGAAAATCCCATGAACCTCAAACCCATTATAAGAAAAACCTTAGGTTTTGCTCCTATATTTAAAGGACGTTAGTGAAAGAGAGAGAGAGGAGGCAATAGCAAAAATACTCGACGAAGCCCTAGCCGTGCAGCATAGACAGATCCGAGTTGTCTCATGAAACAGAATAAATATACGTCTAAATAATCTCTGATCAATATGAAACTGTATGGGTAAGTATATCTTCCTCTCATCTACCTTATCGCGAAAGCGGAACTTGATTTGGAGTTATATAATGAGAGTTATGCATGTTTTACTAAGAGTTGTCTGCACAAAACGGATCTGCGACCCGCTACGAGAGATCACACATTTGGGGGAGTAAACGATGTCTGATCGAGGCATCATTCGTTTGAAAGGTTAGTGTATGAGTAATTCATTCGTTTCCAAACGTTACCTAATTTGCCAGTTTTCCAGATATGTCAAGTTTAGGGTTTAAGATTGTTTGGACCACCTAAAGAACTCGGTTTGGTCTAATATTTTGTAGGAAATCAGTAGACACATGGATATGAGTCTCTGCAAAAGGAAATTTCGTTTGGAGGCTTATGTATAGGGAGGTGTGTAGCTAAATCTATTGCATTATTGTTGTTCGACATCGAATGTTCTTCTTCAAGTGGCTAAGGTGCGGATAGAGATATGTGGATATACTATTATTTTCTTGTGTTATGCTTGATGATGCATTACATGTAGACTTAGTTTTGATTGTTAGATATAGCTTGAATGATGATTGCTTGATGTTAATATTAAATGAATATAACATGATGATAATTTGGTGAATTTATGATGTTGTTGTGATGAGTATAAGTTGATGTATGATGAATAATGAATGGTTATAATGTGAATGTGTGTTGGGCTACATGAAAGACGTGTACATGAAGTGTAGTCCATAAATCAGGGATGACAAACCGAGAATGGAAGGATATGAGCTACGGTTGGCCTCCGGGAATGGGGTTCAAAGGTTATAAAGAGCTAACTGAACCTAATGAATGTTATTGTCGTTTGAATGATATAACTTGTATCCTTACAAGTTATTTCTTTGCTAGTATATAGGTTTATGTGTAATGTTGTTTCTTGTATAAAATGAGAAAGTAATCTATGTTCCGGTGGACATAGTTGATCTTCCTACTGAGTGATTTATCACTCATCCCCTCTTTTCTCCTTTTTCTAGGTTTTAATTCGAGTTTTTAAAGGAAGAATGATTATGGTAACAATGGTGACATGTTGTCTCGTAAGTGCGGGAGACGGGTGTTACACTCTGACTTCACAACTGCAGTCCAATCCTTTTTATGAATGACTACCTACCTCATGGAGTCAATGCACCAACCCTCGCTCTAATTTTGAATCATGAAAATGCGATGGAGTTCAAGGATTATATGCCAATTGTGTGTTGTAACCTTCTTTATAAAGTGATCTCAAAGTTATTGGCGAACCGACTGGAGTTACTCGTCCCTGCTTTTATTAAGCCAAATCAATCGGCTTTTGTTCGTGGTCGGTTACTGCTGGAGAATTTATTATTAGCTATTGATATAGTAATTAGTTATCATAAAGTTGACATTTTTCCACGTTGTGCTTTGAAGATAGATGTGGCCAAGGCTTTCGACACGTTACAGTGGGATTTTCTTATAACTTTTCTACAGGTAATCAATGTACCACATACTTTTATTCGATGGATCTACTCTTGTATATCCACGGCTTGGTTCTCAGTACAAGAAAATGGTGAATTTTACGAATTTTTCCAGAGCTCTAGAAGGTTGAGACAAGGTTGTTCATTATCTCTGTATCTCTTTGTGATTGGAATCAACGTGTTTCTGCCTATCTAGATGAATCAGCTCGAATGGCTCAAATTGGCTAACATCCCCGTTGTCGTGAGCTCAATCTTACACATATTTATTTTGCAGATGATATCTTAGTTTCCACAAAAGGGTCTTATGCATCTATCTTAGCAACTTGTGAAAGTATTGATAACTTCACTCGTGTCTCTGGCCTCTCCATCAATATGTTCAAATCATCACTATTTTTAGGCGGTCTACAGATCTATACATTAGGCCATACTCTCTGATTTGGTCTTGTTTGGGAATCTCTGCCACTGCGATACCTGGTGATAAGCTTAGAATTTAATCCTAAAACTATACAGCAGAGAACAGATCACTATAGCACACTAAATGGTCGAATCTACAGAGACCAGACAGTACAACTTTCAGTTTAATCTCAAATCAAGCTAAGACGGAATAATAAGATTGTTTGTATCAGAATCAAAGCAATAATTAAATAAACGGTTGTAAACGATAAACTAAAGACGTTAGGCAATAGGAAATCCACAAGTAGTCAGTTTTAAAAGTCAGATTATCATGCAAGGATTTTCGTTTGAGAATAGTTCTCAACTCAAAAGAAAGAAACTAGATTAATCTCCTCCCGAAGTATTAATCTCTATATTCAAATTACTAAAGACAAAAAACCGCCATATTTAGATAATTCAAACATGTATTACAGTTCAAATTTGATAAGTTCGTAAACCCCTAAGACAATACTCATGCAAGCAAAGGCATTTACTCATCTAGATTAGGTCAGGTTTCTAAATCAAATCTTTTTATTTATTTATCAACCAATTATCATGAACTAGGTGATCAAGCTAATTCATGCATTAAGTTCAAATCTAGACTGAGAGCCTTTCAAATTCAATCCCTTTATGATAAACTCTAACAATCAAACCTGATTTTCCTGGAAAAACCTAAAACCTAACTAGTGAACTACTCAGACATTGCAAATCAAGAACAAAATAATATCAAAGAAGAACACATAATAAGATGAGTATATATATTGGTATATAAAGACAAAGATTTGAACCCTTGCGGTTCCTTGTCTCTTCCCTCCAACAACTTCTGATACCAACACCTACTGGTCCATTTGATGCTTATGAGTGGTGTATGACCAATGACACTTACACCTCCTCTTTCTCCTTCGCTAAGCTCTATAATATGTTAAGAGCCTCAAACCATTATGTCCTTGGTCTTGGTTATCATGGTTCTTCCAGGCTACTCCCAAGCATGTATTTGTTATTTGGCTAGCGATGCAAAATAGATTGACAACTGGGGATCGCATTACTACGTGGAATACATGTATTTCAAGCTCTTGTGTTTTTTTGCAATTCAGTGATGGAATCGTTGGACCACTTTTTTTTTGAATTCTCTTACTCGGCTAATATTTGGTCTCCACTGATTCTTTATCTTATGCGCGAAACTTACACTACATCCTGAACTTTACTATCTGAGCGCAATTTATCAACGAACTCTAAGACTACTTCTCTCTTGCTTAAGTTGGCCTTCCAAAGCGCTCTTTATTATATTTGGATGGAGAGAAACAACATGTAACATGGGCAAACACAACATATGTTGCCTCCAGCTCTTTTGTTAATTATCAAACCTTCAATCAAAAATAAGATATCATCTATGTGGATAGGAGATCTCTTTTGTTGATTATCAAACCTTCAATCAAAAATAAGATATCATCTATGTGGATAGAGCATCTCCTATCCATCGTCGATCTACTCCAAAAATGGTTTTTACTAGATTACAATGATTCATTATACATAGTTTAGTTCTTCTTAATTTAGCTATTCTTTGATTATTTTAAATTAAACTTTATGTAACTTTTTTTGTTGGGAATAAAGTATCATATTACAATAAAATAAAATAAAAACTTGGACACTTTTAACTACATTTTTTTATTTTGTTAGCTTTTGAAGAACATTAACGGCACAACTGCCCCCACCCACATTTTTCTACTTACTTAATTCTATATATTTTTTATTTTCGAATGTGAATTAAACTCTGAAATACCTTAAACCAAATACAATAATAGCAATTTAGCATATTAATACAAATCAAAATTCCAATGTTAAGCACTTAATATGAAAGAACATGAACTCACATCACTTCCTAATAACATTTATTTTAAACCATAAGTTAACCAAAATTTGTTTGAACCGATACTAGTTTATTAAATTCAAATTGGGTTAATAAAACCAATTGGTCCGGTATAGTTAAACTTAATTAATCATAGTCAAGGGAAAATGGTTTATTCGTATCCACACAATAGTTAGTTGGGAAATTCGTTTTCGCATATATAGATTGTGCTTTAAGCCGTCTGCATTCTTTAATTTTTGAATTTTCATACCCCCACTACAAATTTTTCTCTTATAAATGCATGACTTTTACTGCGTGAACTCATATGTTAACGGGATGACTCAAATGATGATATGAAAAATATATAAGTATCTAAAAGAAACGTTGTCATCTAACAAAATTAAAATGATAATTGTTTTGTCAAAAAAATATCGTAATACTCAACAAACCGGGTTAAACTCCACATGTATGTTGTCGTTTTAATGAGTAGAATGATGTCTTTTTGACATAAAAATTGGCCGTTTTAAGTCTTTTAACGACAACATTTCTCTCAGACACCGGTATATTGTCTCCGATGACGTCATTGTAGAAGTCATTCTCGTTGATAAAATAGTTTATGTCGTAATAGTCAATGCATTTTTAAGAGAAGACTTTGTACTGTGGGTATGAAAATTTAAAAAATAACGAATACAAACAGTGAACGCCATAGTCTATATGTGCATGAACGAATTTCCCAATTAACAACATGTGCGGATATGGATAAATCCTTCTCCCGTTAAACTACATTTACATAAATTAATCACAATTATACCGTTCAAAACCAAAAACTAATCCATTATTTTTAATCAAAAACTGAAATTGACCAGTTTACAAACATAGCTACATAATCAAACATGCTACTTCACCAATTCACCCTTTAAAAAAACCTTAGATAATTAAAAAAAGTAAAAGGAAAGAGATGACTTTTGCATGATTTGGCAACTTCTTTTTGTTTCTTAATATTTAATTTTAAAATAAAATAAACTAAAACAACTAAACAAGTGTTGCAATGTCATCAATTACACTTTCTCCTCCTTTTGTTTTCTTCTTCATATTCTTTTGACAATTTCACAACCTCTAATCTCATCCTACGGTCTAGATCTCTCCACTCATATCTTCTCTCTTTTTCCATTCACTTTCACAAAAATTTAAAAACTTTTCCACTAAACAAATAATAATTATTCTTAATATTATTATTATGTGATGCTTATTCAACGTACCATCTTCTCTCTTTCCTTCTTCATATCTCAATCTCGAGATCAAACTCTTTCTTTGTTAATTTCTCTATGGCTTCTGAAAACAGATCAAAGAAGAGAAAGCTCACCACCACCACCACCACCACCACCACAACCACCGTAGATGGTCTCTTAGAATCTCTTCCCGGAGATATCCTCACTGACATATTCTCTCGCTTACCAATCTCTTCTTTAGCTAGACTTATGTTTGTTTGTAGATCTTGGAGATCTTTATTGTCTCAACACAATCATGTCTCATCTTCATCTTCTCAAACAAAGCCATGTCTTCTCTTACACTGTGACTTCCCAATACGAAACAGCCTTCATTTTCTTGACTTATCAGAAGAAAAGAAAAGAATCAAAACCAACAAGTTCACTTTAAGATTCACATCTTCTATGCCTGAATTTGATGTGGTAGGTTCTTGTAATGGTTTGATTTGTTTATCAGATTCTCTTTACAATGATTCACTTTATATCTATAATCCTTTTACTACAAACTCTTTAGAGCTTCCTCAATGTTCAAACAAGTATCATCATCAAGAACTTGTCTTTGGTTTTGGTTTCATCAATCAAGTATACAAAGTCTTGAAGATAGTTTACTTCAGAGGTAATAATAATAGTAATAGTAATAGTACTAGTAATTATTACAGATCGTCATCAGGTCGTGGTAGAATCCAATATAAGCAATCAGAAGTTCAGATCTTGACTTTATCATCATCATCATCATCAAGAACATCAAAAGATCAATCTTTATTGTCTTGGAGAAGTTTAGGAAAATCTCCTTATAGATTTGTGAAACGTTCATCAGAAGCTTTTGTTAATGGAAGGTTACATTTTGTGACAAGACCACGTAGACATGTACCTGATCGTAAGTTTATATCATTTGATCTTGAAGATGAAGAGTTTAAAGAGATTCCTAAACCGGATTGTGGTGGTTTAAACCGGACTAATCATAGATTAGTGAATCTTAAAGGATGTCTTTGTGCAGTTGTTTATGGTAATTATGGGAAATTGGATATATGGGTTATGAAGAATTATGGAGATAAAGAATCTTGGGTTAAAGATTATAGTATTGGAGCTTACTTGCCAAAAGGGTTAAAGCAAAATTTGGATAGACCAATGTGGATTTGGAAGAATGGTGAAAATGGTAAAGTGGTTAGAGTTTTATGTGTTTTGGAGAATGGAGAGATCTTATTGGAGTATAAAAGTAGGGTTCTTGTGACATATGATCCAAAATTAGGTAAGTTTAAAGATCTTGTTTTTAATGGTTTGCCTAATTGGTTTCATACTATTGTTCATGTTGGATCATTGTCTTGGTTTGATACACCAATTGATTTATGAAAAAAAATATATTATATTTGTGTGTATATATAATTCATTTTTATAAAAAAAGTCTTGAGAAATGGCAAAATGGATTATTTAATTGTTTATGTTTGGTTCTTGATTTTTTTTACTTTTTTTATGAATCTTCTTGCCTCTTTCCAACTTTCTTGTTTCATTTTCTGTATTTTTTTTGTCAACAATATTAATTTTCACATCAAGTTGTAACAAAAAGACAACACTAACACATATCATTAGGTTATAATAGTTTTATGAGATTACATGACTGTTTGGTTTAATGTAACTATAATTTTTAGGGGTAAATTAATGTTTCCAGTAATTTGATTATTACCTTAATTTCACTTATTATATGGGACTAACCCACACGATTATTAAAATGGTCTTAGTTAAATAATTAAAATTTTATTTTTGCATTTTTAACTATCGAAATTCGACTCTGCGTAATTTGTGAAACACCGCATTGTAAGAATTATTGTTTATGGATAAAAGGAGTGTATTTAAACAAACATTTTATATGATATGAAGTGATTTGAGTTTTAGTGAGTTTTTAGGTGAATTTGGAAATTCATTTTATTTGTTTTGAAATTCTCTATAATCTCATCTATGAATTTCGGATTTTGTATTTTTAACGAAGAAAATTCACTGTAATACCATCAAATCACCAGAAATCCATAACATAAAATATTTCCAATAATAGTATATTTCATGAAATTTTTTAAAGTTACTAATTCAATAACAGTGGATTTCGTGAGACATCTATGTAAATAATAATGGATTTGTTAAGTTAACATAAATCCTTCCAAATTGCTCGTTCAGTACACCCCCAAAGTCTTTACAATTGTATTGAGTTGCTTTAGTATATGTTTAATAAGTTTTTGTTTACCATGCTCGATCACCAAAAGAGATCTCATAGCATATTCTTAGTTAGATCTATAGAATTCATATATAACAACAACAACAACAAATCTTTAACAAAAAAAAAAACTTTAACAAAAAAACAACAAAAAACGATAAAGCAAAATTAAAAGAAACATTATGAAAAAGAGGCTTTCGCAAGTCACGCAAAATAATATAATTTTCACTAAAAAAGAAAAACTTGTGTATATAAATAAATAAAGATTACAATAGTGATTTAATTTTCGATCTAAATATTATTACCCATGTGGAAAGATTCCTTATCGTCTGAAACTGAAAATTAAACTCTATTCATCGTAAGATCTAAAACATCTTAATTTTTATTATATATAAGAAAGATCTAAACATCCTTAATTATATTAAAGTTTTTTGCTTTTTGTTCGTGGTGTTGTAGTTATCAACTTTTTTATTATATATGGTGAAGAATTAAATTGGATCTACCAAGTGTCACAATGTGAATAACCAAAAATAAATAAATATATGCCCTTGTGATTTTTGTAGAAAGTTGACAGGAAATGATTAATGCTTTTTTGTGATAAATTAGAAATGATTATTGTTGGATACTTGGATAACCTCATGACCATACATTATTTATGGACATTTTTGGGTCAAATTTTGATTTTTTTAAAAAATCACAATCCATCAGTTCAGTAAATAGTACATTTTCGCATAATGAATGATTAGACTCAAATGTTGATAGAAGAAAATTCAACAAAAACAACAATTTTGTTTAGTGGATTTTATATATTGTAGTACCATCATATCTATTATATAATACAAAAAAATCGATTCAGGAATCTAAATTACATTAAAGAAAAACACAAACTTATAGGAGTGACCAAAGTACATTTTTTTGGATGAAAATATAATAAAAGGACAGTCCAAAGCATTAACAAATGAAACAATCGATTAGGTACCATTATCTACAGTACATTTTGGTTGAAATAAATGAACATTTTTTTCTTTAAATAAATGGGTATTTTCTTGAATTAAAAGGACATTTTTTTTGAAATAAAAGAAATTTTGTTGAAATTTTAAAAAATTTATATCATAAGAATAGATTTTTGTAGAAATAATATTCATTAGAGATTTTAAGATGGTAAACCAATATTAATATATTTAAATATTTTGTATTATTTTTGTCACTTTAATCTTTCAACCATAACGAACCGTCAAGTTAATTTATTTAATTTTTTTTCTTACATATATATATATATATA
>OVBE01016364.1:0-10981 GCA_900406425.1 Iberis pinnata | reverse complement strand
TATAAAGTGTGTAAGAAACAGGGGTGGAACAAGATGGGATTTGTCCCTTCCATATAAAGGGAGATAGATACCTCAAGGCCTATCGAAGATTTANGGTGGAACAAGATGGGATTTGTCCCTTCCATATAAAGGGAGATAGATACCTCAAGGCCTATCGAAGATTTAATACTGAAAAATGCGTGGCCACGCTCAAACGAGGTGAATGTCAGTCGTTTGCTTGATCAGTATAAATCAAAGTTCGATAAATGTGATCTAGCTCTTAAGGATGACACAGTTTCTTGCTTTATGCTGAGATCGAGATATAGAGACAAAAGGATATAGGAATAGTTGATTCCAGTACAAGTGGGAGATTGTTGGGAATGTCCTAAAATCTTTTGTACTTACTCTAGATAAAGTTGTAGTGTCAAGGTTTGACAATTATATAATATTAGGTGATTATAATGTTTTTCTAGAGACCGCTTATAATCTATGGTTTATGAATCTTTTGCTAATATTATATAATCCTACAGGGTCACACACCTAAACAAAATTGGATCATAAAGCTTATTGGGGTTTAATAATGTTGTTATTTATATGTTATATAAGATATAAATATAAATAAATTTCCTTTATTTAATTTAAGTAGATTAACATTATTTATACTTGTATAATCACGTGAGTTTAGCAAGGTGATTATGAATCACTTTTTACTTGGGCTTGGCCCATTGATTACATAATCGAATATTATGTGTATATATATACACGCTAATGTGTAAACAAACGGTAGATTAATTAACAATAGTTGAGATTAACAAGAAACCCTAGAAAGAGAAAAAGAGATAGAGACGAATTGTTCGTCGCGACGACTCTTTAGAGATTTGATCTTGTAAGGTACTAGCATACCGTCTTCGATCCAGTTTGTGTGCGTGTGGATACCGGTAGAGGCACGACACGTGGAGTGCTTAGAAACCTCGACTAGTTTCATTAACCTTTCCGCTGCGTAATTACCAGGTATATTCTATACCTTAAAATTTAGGTCTAACTCAATATTTACACGAATCCTGGCAGTTAGATTCGTAATTAGAATTTATAAATCGTTATAAATCGTTACGAATTCCAACAGATTGTATGCAAATAAATGTTATGATTTCTTTTAATAAAATCGAAAGTTTGCGAGTTCTTTACATAAAAAAACATAGCATTTACAAACACAAATATGGACATCTAAACAAAATCAGGAAAATCACATACAACTTCTAGAAAGATTAAATTCAATAAAAAAAAAAAAAATTATAGTCAATATGCATTTATTTACCGATTCAAGATATGCACTTCAAAGGAATATTAGAAATATAAATGTAACTTGAGATGAATCTTCTTCATTAAGTTTTAGTGAAGAAATATAAGAGTTAGAAAAAAAAACATTTAGCCATAATAAAATAAAAGTAGGAAAAACATTCAATTTATAATAAACGATATGTTGCGTCTTTTCATGAAAAATTACAACTCTTAAATGAAACAATATGAATAAAAAGACATCTCTTCAAATCACCTCTTCAAAAATGGATATTTAAAAACACTGAACTAGATATTAAAAAAAATTAAAAAACACATATAATATAATGCACCAATAAAATTAATACTATAACAAAAACACACATTTTTAGAGACAACTTTTTACACCTCCTTAATTTTTAAAAAATTGCATAATTAATTTTTATTTAATTGAAAAACATACATTTTCATACACATCTTTGGAGATACAATTTTTCAATTTCACATCTTTAGTTATTTAAAGACTGCATAATTAATTTTTTTAAATGATAAGACATATCTTCTTTTTTTGGTTAAATATTAAATTTATAAATAAAAAAGATACAAAGTTTATGTACAAGGGATTACAATGAAATGAAAATCAAATCACGATAAAAGCTAGACAAAATAAAGCAAAGAGGTCCTTAGGTAGGGGATGAAGTCGATGTTTTCCTCGTTATAACCTTCATCTTAAAAACCCTATGGGATAAACTAGAAGTTGGAAAAAGATTATAAAGCACGTGACTTTGACCTAAGGACATGAAACAAGTAGATCGGTAATGAGTTTGTAGAGTGGTTGGAGAGTGGGACTACGTGAGAAGCTGTTGCCACCATAAGAGGAGGTTGGAATATGGCGATTCAGAGCTATAGCTAAGGCTGTGAATGCGATTAGTGACACTTTTTTGGATGCGATTGCAGACGAGATTGGCCGGAAGAGAAGGCTGTTCCATGAATACGATTGTTTCGTTCTCGCGGGTGGGCTGGACGTTGGATGGACCGTAGAGTGTCGGTCCAGTCGGGAGTAACATGACGGTGAAGGAGAGGTGTCACCGAATCGGACCAAATGGTGTAGGACAATGGGCCGGCGAAGAATAAGTAATCTCGTGTTTCATCCCGCTCGCCACATAAGGGGCAATATTGAAGACGTCCCCATCGTCGCATTCGAGCTCCTGTCGATAACCTATCAAGAACAGTAAGCCAAGAAATGAACGCATAACGCGTAACAGATTGGAAAAACCAGATTGAACTAGTCCAAGCAAGAGTTGGATCCGAAAAACTTAGCTGCTTCCATTTCTTTGCGGATGAGAAAGTGTGTTTGTATTCTTGGTTGTGGTTCCACATAGGCTGATCTTGTCCATGATGTGATTGCGGTAAAGGTAAGGAGACAATCTGGTCCCACAATAGACAAAGATGAGGAACCCGTGGTCTACGAATACGCCACCCTTGCGGTGTCACGGCATCGGCGACTTGCATATTTTGATATATTGAACTCCCGGAAGCCTGTAGGACCTGCGAGATTTATTAAACAACCTAAAGGTGACCAATTTTCATACCAGAAAGAGGTGCTCCTTCCATCATTGATCCGCTTCTGAATGAATTGGCTTGCGATAGGACGGACTTTCAGTAGCTTACGCCATATCCAAGACATTCGCTCTGTAAGAGATTCATCTCAAAAAGTAGATCCTCAGATCCAATCAGAACAAAAAGAACCATTAATGGAATTTAAACGCCAAATAAAAGATAAAGAGAATACAAGAGAGGTATCCTCAATGCGCATAATACCCAAACCTCCGTCAGCTCGGGGTTTGCAAACGTCGTGCCATGCAAGCTTTGACATATGATGATTTGACGGTGAGCCAGACCATAGGAAATTACTACATAAGTTATTGATTTCCCGAAGGCAACACTTAGACAAGCGGAACGCTGACTACCAAAAGTTAACCTTGCTGACTATCACCAATTTAATCAATTGTAGACGACCTGCAAAAGAGAGTAACTTCATAGACCAAGATGACATTAGAGAATGGATTTTATCAATAAGTAGGAGGTAATCTGCATGAGTAAGACGTTTAGTCGTTAAGGGGAGACCAAGGTATCGGATCAGGAGCTCGTAGCGGCGGAGACCAAGGGCGGAGACTGCCGTGAGGAGGGCAGGTGGCGGTCAGTTGGTGAGGAAAATTGAGGATTTCTTCACATTGAGGTGTAGTCCAGAGGCTCGGCCGAAGGACTCCACGACCTGCAAAATACCATCTAAAGAGGAAGGCTTTCTATCACAAAAGACTAGAATATCATCGGCGAAACACAAGTGAGTAATATTGAGATCGTGACATTGTTGATGATGCCCAAATTATCCCCTAATTGTTGCTGCATCAAAGAGCTTAGATAACACATTATTCGCAATAACATATAAATATGGCGAGTACTCGAAAGTAACCTACGAGATCACCATTGATAGATATAGAGAATGTAGCCGTGGAAAGGCAAAGGTGTATCCAGTTGATAAACCGTGGGGGAAAGTCAATGACCGAATAAAATCCCAGTTAATAGTATCAAACACCTTCGAGATATCTAGTTGCATAGTACACCAAGGAGAGATAGAGGCTTTGTGATAATCCTTGACAAGCTCAGTAGCCAGAAGGACATTCTCTAGAAGCAAGCGATCTTTGAAGAAAGCACTCTGATTTGGAGCAATGAAATCCGGAAGTAGCGGCTCTAGTCTGTTGGCTAGGATCTTGGAGATGAATTTGTAGATGATGTTACAGCAAGAAATAGGGCGATAGTCTTTGATCGTTTGAGGGTTGTCTCCTTTGGGGATGAGGTAAATGAGGGTCGCATTAACTCCTCATGGAAGGAATCCATAAATGAAGAATGATTGGACTGCAATAATAAAATCATTCCCAATCATTGGCCAGGCTGCCTTGTAGAATTCTGCGGTCTATCCTTCACGACCCGGGGCCTTGTTGGATGGTGTCGCAAAAAGTGTTGCTTTAATCTCCGCAAAAAGAATAGGACAACAAAGTAAACCCGCAGTTGCTGGATCGCAACGATAAGATATAAGCTCGGATATAGTTGGTGAATGCAAAGGCTCCGAATTGACAGATTGTTGGAGAAAGGACTTGAAATGGTTAAGTACTTTGGCTTTAATGGCGCACGGTTCAGTGAGGCATACTCCATCTGCCGAGATCAATTGCTTCATGGAATTCCGAGCAACCCGAGAGTTGGCTACACGATGGAAAAATCCGGTGTTTAGATCCCCATGTTTTAACCAATTTATTTGCGACTTCTGTTGATAGTGATGTTCCTCGGAAGCGACTAAGTGGTGCCAATTAGCTGTTCCAATACGCTCTTCTTCAAATGACGCCAGAGTATGATGAAGGAGTGCTTCCTCCTGTTTTGTACAGAGAACGCGATAAGCGTTACGCGAGCGGCCCATGATATCGCCATACTCGGCTGAATTGAGCCGAAATAGTTCAAACTTAAGGTTCTTTAGACGCATATGAAAGAGCCAAATTGCAACATGAGATGGGTACAATTGCGGTCCAGAGTGCCAATGAGAGTGTAGGACCTGCATAAAAAGAGGGTTGTTAGTCATGTAATTAAAAAACATGAAAGGCTTATGAGTTGGTGAAGTAGGCGTTGTGAGGTGAATAATGCAATGAGCGTGGTCGGACACTCCATTTTCTTCAAACACCGCATACGAAACAGGAAATGTGGCTGCCCAAGAATTGTCGATTAAGGCGCGATTGAGATTTTTCCCAACGGGATTTGCTTCGTATGGTTCCACTAAGTAAATCGTGGACCAACATAAGCGAGATCCACCAAATCACATTTGGATACAAATTCCTGAAATTGTAACATTCCTAGACGGGAACCAATATGTGACTTTGAGTGTTCATCGACCGCTATAATTTCATTGAAATCACCAAAGATTAGCCAAAGCATCGGTCTTGAGCCACATAATTGTCAACTATACTAGAGATCACGCCAAACGAAGACGTGATCAGCTTGGAAATTTGAGGCATAAACGCAGGACACGAGAATGATGGTGCCATTTTGCAATGTGACTAGAGCCGTAATGACTTGCACAACTATAAGGATAGGGGTCACGGTGACACCCTCACACCAACAGACCCAAATACGTCCAAGAGAGTGGGTGGAGTAGTTGTGTAACTCATCAAATTGAACGCGGGTTTCTAAAAGACAACCAAATTGAGGATTAGATGAGTTGATCCAAATGCGAACGATATTATGTTTTCGGGGTTGGTTAAAATCCCTAGTGTTCTAGGAAAAAAGAGACATCTCATTACTGTCTCCGTAAGGAGACATTGCTCTGTTTTTTTTTATTACTGCTGCCTTTGTTCCCTTACAAACAAAGCATGCGGGTTATTGATCAATCGGTTTGGACTTTGTTCGAGTGCTATCACGACCAAAGGTGGTTGTTTCCTTATTGATGTGTGGCTCTGTATCAGAAATCTGCCCCTCTTCCCTCTCATCATCCTCGGCATGCTGGTCCAAAAGAACAGAGAATCTCGATGGTGAGTGAGTGGAAATATTGGACGGTAATGATTTGTTGGTAGGTGGTGATAGTGAATGCTTATGGGGACAAGTGACAACAGACCATGCTACTTAAGTGTGAACTTCTGTTTGTATCTACTAATTTGGAATGTGAGTTGATGAGTGTTGAATATTATCGGATGATTGAACAGAGGCTGCTTGGTCTTTTATTGTTTCTAACGATGGTTCATGCAAAGGGACTGCATTGTCTGTGAGCGTGGGATTCTGTCCACACATAATTGTGTTGTAACTCGTCGATAGCTTCTTGTATAACCTCCTTAAAACATGTAACAATGGAACCATTTGGAGAGTTAGTAAGTGGAATCACATTAGTGAGTAGGGTTACGAGAGAGGAGGTATTGGGAGAAGAGTGTAAGGATGTGGCTGCGCCACTTGGGAGTGGATCAATAGTAGCCGTAGATGGTGGTACAGTCTGTGCAATAGAAGCCCCCTTTGACTGTAAAGAAGCAGCTGAAGTAATCAACTCCCAGGTGACCAGCTCCGAAGTAACCAGAGGTACTGTGGCTGGTTCTTTTATCTGTTCCGCTTTCTTTTTACATTCTGAGTGTTTATGCCCCCAGCAGTTGCAAGAAGTGCACTTGGGAGGTAACCATGGGAATGATACAAGTATGGGCTGTGTTTCATTTGTTAATTTGATTTGCGCAATCCGTTCCTGCTCAAGATTGACGATAACAAGAACGCGCGCAACGTCTAAGCGAATGCACTTTTCCGTAGTTGGATGTAGTTTTTGCACAGTGCCAACGATGTCACTTAAGAATCGAAGATCTGCATGAGAGAAAATGTAGTCAAGTATGTTTCGGAAATCAACCCATAACGAAAGAAACAAGTTTTCAATGCATCCTTCCATTAGTGAAAAATAAAAATCCACAAATAAGACTCTACAATCGATCATTATGACCAATTTTAATGAAATAGTTATAAAAAAGAGCGGTAAAAATAAAAACATATCTCAACAAATAACACATCTTCCATTATTTAAAAAAATATATTTATAAATGTAAAAAAGAAATAGTTACAAATGAAAGGCTAAAGGAAAAATGAAAACAAATGCCTCTTCAAAGACACATCTTTCATTAAAATTACTAAATCGCAACTTTTAATTTTTTTTTAAAAATGTACAAATTCAAAGACAAAAGCAAGTACTTCCATAAATATTACTAAATAACAACTTTTAATTTAAAAAAAATATATTTACAAATGCAAAGACAAAGACAAATATTTTTATTAAAATTAACATAGCAAGAAGTTACAAATGAAAAAAAATGAAACAATGAAGAGACATGAATAATAACACAACCTCCAAAAAAGACACCTCTTCCATTAATAAAATTAAATGTTAATATTTTAAAAATAATCTTATGAAAAATTAAAAAATAAAAAGTTACAATTGAAAGACAAAATGAAAGAATCAATAGACATGAAAAACAACACAACCTCCACAAAAGACACATCTTCCATTAATAAAATTTAATTTCAATTTTTTTTAAATACCCAAAAAGTGAAAGTCATACATCTTTAATTGGACCTCTTCCATTAAATATGATGGTTTAAAATTAAAAAGTAAAGAAGTTACAAATGAAAAATAAAACAAAACAATGAAATGAAAAAACATTAATAACAACATAACTTCCACAAAAGACACATTTTCCATTAGTAAAATTAAATTTTAATTTTTAAAAATTTGAAAAAATAAAAATCATAGAAGATTGTTATTATTATAAGATTGGAATGAGTCTATTTACATATGAAACTTAACTCATATTTTGACTGGTCTCAAACATTTTGAAGAACTTTAACTTCTTTTATAATTTCAATTTTTATTTAATAAATAAATAAATAAATAAATAAGTGCAACAAATTATATGTACGATATCAAAATGGAAAACGAATTTATAGTGAATTCCATTAACATATGAAAACGAAAAAATGTATTTTTATTCAAATTTCCTCAAATTTTGTTTTTATTTGTTGAACCTCTAAGAGGCTTTTTTGAATTTCTAGACAAGTTGAGTCAATTTCAAAGACTTCACTAATTATTATTTGCAATATAGAAATTTAGAATAGCTATTTGGATAATTGTTTATTAAAAATGAGATATTTGACCTAATTATTGCTTAACCAAAATAAACCTAGTAGAAGAAAAAGGCAATTTTCAAAGCGACGATACCCTAGACTATTTTTTTTTCTTTTTTTGCTCTTCTTCTAAGTCATCGGCTTTGGCCGGCCATCATGGCTAGCTCTCTGCCGCATTCTCCGGTAGGAGACCGCTCCCTTATTTCTCTGCCCATCACTACTCCTTGGAACCACATAGTTGACATCACCGACCTTCGTTCAAGTTCTGTTTCTCCTAATCCACCAGTCCAAATTCACGAAGAGACTGCTACTGTAACCATTATAGTGCTCAGCGTCTGGTTTGTATCTGGATTTGCTAGCGCCCGGGCATTGTACTCACTCCCATTCTCACAACAGCTCAACTAATCATGGTTATTGTCACTTTGGGAACGGGTGACATTGTCTTAATCTCTTTTATCTATGCGTCCAACTTTCAGATTGATTGAGTCCAGCTATGGCGTGATTCTATGAGAGTCAGTGAGTATGTGGTTCTCACTCACTTCCTTGGCTGCTGTTTTGGGATTTCAATGAGATCTTATCAACGTTTGAACACTGAAACTACTCAACCAACTCGCCGCATCTCGGCATGATCCAATTTCAAGATTTCGTCTCAAAATGCGAACTCACTGACCTTTCCTATGTCGGTCCTTGGTTTACTTGGTGGAATCATCAAGACGCAAATTCTATTGGCTAGAAGCTAGATAGAGAGCTTATAAATGACACTTGGGCTAGTATATTCCCACGTTGAAACACTGCTTTCGAATCCAACAGCATCTCCAATCATGCTCGCGGCGTCGTTCATTTCTCCACTTCCTCCACCTCTTTGCGTAAACCTTTCAAATTTCATAAATACCTCGCTAACCACCCTTTTTTTTACAGGTTATCCTTACTCATTGGTCTTCCTCTTTGACGTTATTCCTATCCCGTGTGGCTCTTCGGTTTCTGCATCTAAATCTTAAAGGAATCAAGTATACTCTTCATTAACTTAACACTCACCATTACAGAGACTTTCCGAACCGCATTAGAGATGCCAGTGCACATCTCTGCCAATGCAGGGAGAACGCCTTACATCATCCTTCCACAACGACCTTTGATGTGGAGCAAGCGGCTTCTCACACATGGAATACTCTAGCTCGAGCTGGAGAAATCTTTTATCAACAGAAATCAGGCAGTACTTGACTTAAGCTTGGCGATTAAAACATGGGTTACTTCCATCGTGTAGCTGCTTATAACACTTCACGAAATACAAACAAGAGCCTTACTCTTAGTTCCTGTGAAGTTACCAGGGACCTATCTCTCATTAAAGAAACGGCAGTGTACCATTTCAAAACCTTCCTCCAACATGACGTTCCAACTGATCCTTGCCCTCACCATTATGTAATGGATTTACTAACATATAGATGCCCAACATAAGCAGCGGCATCCTTATGCGCTATGGTCCTACCTGCAGAAATCACAGCTACACTGTTCTCAATGCCCTCTAACAAAGCACCAGGACTAGATGGTTACACTTCTGAATTATTTATTTCTGCTTGGTCTTGCATTGGTCTTGATTTTATTGCAACAATGCAATTCTTTTTTATCTATGGTTTTTTGCCTCGGGTTTCAATGCAACCCTGTTGTCTCTAATCCCCAAAGGTGATGACCCAAAAATGATAAAGGATTACAAGCCAATCTCTTGCTGCAACATCTTATAAAAGGTCATATTAAAGATTCTAGCCAACTGCTTAAAGAATCTTCAGCCAGAGTTCATAGAACCAAACAAAATCGCATTTGTGAAGGGAAAACTCTTACTAGAGAACATCATACTTGCTATGGAGAATGTCAAAGACTACCACAAATCTTATTGGCTAGGACGCATTCAAAAAGGATGTGATTTATTGTTTCAATCCCGACAGCACGAAGTTTGCACCGTGAATTCGATCGTATCCCATGGGCATTTAGACAGTTAGCTACCGCCAATGCCCCCGAGAGAGCCCTCCATAAAAACATTTTTATTTTTGGAACTGTCCTGATTTTCCATATCCTTGTTTTCAAATCATTGACCAACCTTTGTTGAGAAGTTGAAACTAGGTTTTGGTCTCGTATCTTTGAAATTAACCAACAACCACTTTTGACATTGTAGCGACCATCAGTTGAATAAGCCCATATATACTTGTCATTTAGTTGATTGTTAGTTACCATTGATAATATCTGCACTGCATCATCATCATTAAAAAATGATGAATTAACCCATTGCCCCAAGACCCTTCCCTATTAATTAAGGAGGAGACCTTCTGATTACCATCTAACGGTGGATTGATACTAGTTGGAGATCGTGGTTCACCATAAAAAAGCCATTTGTCTTTCCAGACTTTTGTGTTTTCCCCATTACCAATGATTTTTATTAAATCTTTTTCTAGTAACTCTCGTCCGAAAAGAATGCTCTGCCAAGCGTAAGATGGTCGTGCGCCCATTGACCCTTCAAGGAAATTTTTTTTTTGGAAAATATCTAGCTTTGTACACTCTAGAAAGCAGTGTGGTTGGATCATGTAAAACTCTCCATGCTTGTTTAGCCAATAAAGCCTGATTAAATTCCCCAATATCCTTGAAACCTAAACCCCCAGAAGCCTTTGATTGACCCATTTTTGACCAAGATACCCAATTAATCTTTTTTTTCCCTTCGTAAGAATTCCACCAAAAACTCGTCATTGCACTAGTTATCTTTTTACACTGATCTTTGGTAAGATGAAAACATGACATGGCATAGACCGGTAATGCCATTGCCACTGATTTCAGAAGGATCTCCTTGCCTCTGAGGGAGAGAGATTTGGCATACCATCCTGAAAGTCTAGCCTTGAATCTGTCAGTGATGAAAGCGAGCAATTCGCGTTTTAATCCACTAAAACAGTCAGGCGGCCCTAAGTAGGTTCCTGCTCCCCCTTGTTTCTCTATCTGCATGTAAAGGCCCAAGATCCGACACATAATAGGATCTAATTTAGCCCCAAAGGTGATTGAGGAT
>OVBE01016363.1:0-10981 GCA_900406425.1 Iberis pinnata | reverse complement strand
GAGGCTTTACGCCTTATATGAAGGTGACATGGAGATTTTGAAGGAGGCAAAGGAGAATTGACGGCGCTTACAGGCCGCGGAGACTCGTGTGACGAGCACAAAAGAGGATTTGCGCTTCACGCGTGAGAAGCGCAAAGGAATAAAGTATGCCTCTATTGAGTATCTCCAAGAAAGAGAAGTACTTTTAGCTGACAAAGCTCAGCTTGCTTCTCGTCTCGAGGAAGCCGAGGCTCACCTCAATGCACTTATCAGCTCTTATGAGATTGACTCTGCTCGAGCTAAGGTGGGGGCAAAGAAGGCTGTTGTTGAGATGCTTCAGGCTGGAGTTGAGCACATGAGACTTCACCTTGCAGCTCAGGATGTTGCCCATGAGGCTTCAACATTCTTACGTGAGGTTAGCGCCAACCTCGAACTTCTCACATATATTACCAAGAGTGAGATTTCAGACCTTAATGCTGAACTTGAAGTTATCACCACTGACAACAAGGCCGCAACGAAGGCGTCCACGGAAGCTAAGACGAAGATCCCACCTTTTGACCTAGATTGATTTGTTCAGCTCTTTTTGGGGTTGTCCACCTCTGCCTTCAGCTCCCGAGGCTCGATGTTCTCCTCTCGCTATTACCGTGGTCCTTTCTCCTGCTAGGGTCTCATCCACCCCTCTCATTGATACATTGGTTGATAGTTTGGCGCTCCCTTTGGCCGATACATCGGTTCTTCCATTCGTCGACGGAGAGGCTTCTGTTGATGAGTTTGGATCCAACATTGGACCCAAGATAGACGAGATGGTAGATGAGATTCGCGCTACTACCTATGAGGGTCCTGCGCATACCTAGGATCGCTTTATCGTTTTTAATTTTATCATCTAGAGACTTACGTTTCATCTTCAGTATTTTATGCTTTTTGTATTTAACTCGGGATTACCCGAAGTTTACTTTATCATTTTGAGACTTTGTCTTATTTTGCTCGGGATGGCCCGATGCTTTTGCTTTATTATGGATCTATCTATTTTGGCGAATTTAATCTATGTCTCTTTGAATTTACGCTTTTGCATATATTTTCAATCAAGACTTAGCCAAACCATAATCCATTCTCATAACGCTTTTGATAAGTCATCACTTTTTTGTTTTATTTCGTATGAATGCCATTAATGCTTTTTGATTTTTTTTATCATTGTTCGAGCTTTGTTTGGACTCTTTTTTGGTAGTCCAACACTTAATCCTTAAACCTTTTGCAGGGTTTTTTTTTAGTTCATCCCGAGCCCATTCTAATTTTTGAGCGGGGACTTTTGATTTGCGAACTCTTTTTAACTTAGTTTTTAGCTTTCAACTTAGCTTTTTATTAATATTTTAGTTTGTTGCTTAGCTTTTACTTAGGTTTTTTTTTTTTAATTTAGCTTTGTTTTAGCTTTTTTGCCTTAGCTTTTTCATTTAGGTTTCCGGCTTTAAGCGTTGTTTTCTTTTCTTTTTTTTCTTAGCTTTTAATTAGCTTATATTTTTTCTTTTTATCTTAGCTTTTTCGTTTAGCTTTTAGACTTACCCTTGATTTAGCTTTTATTTTAGCTTTTTTGGTGCTCGGCTTGCGTCCTTCGTGTGAGTGCGGTTCGAGCTCCTTTTTATAGATATAAACACAAAACTGAAAACAAAATTTTTTCTTTATTGATGCGAATGGAGTACAGAATGTCATCAAGAACTTGGTTATAATGCTATCTTATACTTCAAAATTAAAAGTATGCCTTATTATGCATTGCATTCCAAAATCTTGGGAATTTGACGCAATCTACGAATTCCAGATAAACGTCGTAACACACAACTTTGATAACTTTGTAAGGACCCTCCCAGTTGATATCGAGTTTTCCAGCACCATACTTAGCTGTATTTGAGAATACTCGCCAAAGTACCAGATCACCAACATTGAAACGTCGAATCTTTACCCGAGAGTTGTAGTAACGAGCCACCGCGTGTTGGTAGTATTGAAGTCCTTTTGATGCTTGATCTTGCCTCTCATCTATTAGATCAAGGTTATCCATCATCAACTCATCATTTTTACTTGGATCCACCGTGTTGACCGTTCTTTGCAGTTCGGAAATTACAGCTTCTGCTTGTACTACTGCTTCCATTCCATACACAAGGGAGAAGGGTGTTTCGTCAGTTGTTTTCCTGGATCTAGTTCTGTAGGCCCAAAAGACACTGTGGAGCTCGTCTGCCCATCCTCCTTTGAAAGCGCCCAATCTCTTCTCCAGGTGACTGAGCAAAGTTTTATTCGCCGCTTTTGCTTGGCCATTTCTTTCAGGATATCTTGGGGTTGCCTTGATTAACCTTATCTCCATGTCGAACAGAATGCCTCGAACTTTTTTGCGATAAACTGAGATCCATTTTCAGTTACAATCTCATATGGCAAACCGTAATGACATATAACGTTTCGCCACACTAACTTTTGGGCTATGGTTTTGGTGACATTCTTGAACGCTCCTGCTTCTATCCATTTTGAAATATAATCTGTCAACACCAAGAGGAATCTTGCCCCGCCAGTTGAGGGGTGAAGTGGTCCAATAATGTCCATCAACCATCTCATGAATGGATATGGAGAAGAGATGGAAGAGGGTTGCTCGGCGGGTTTGCTTATAAACAAAGCGTATCTTTGGCATTGCTCACATCTATGTGCATACTCTTCACATTATCTCACCATAGTTGGCCAAAATACCCTTGTCGCTTGATCTTCAAGACCAACGTCCTCCTCGGCGAGTGTGACCCACAGAAACCTTCATGAACTTCTATAATGATGGTCAATGCTTTCTCGGGTCCGACACACACGAGGTAGGGTCCTACAACACTCCTTTTTTATATTAGTTTGTCGACCATACAAAAATCCACGCTCCTAATCTTTAGTTTTTGTGTTTGCCATTTGTCATTTGGCGTTTTCCCCATTGAAATGTATGCTTCGATTGGAGCTCTCCAGTCTTTCGATTCTTTGGCTGGATTGTCTGGTGTCTGCTCTTCTGTCATAACAACTTGCTCTGAGCTGACCGGATTGTCGACACCCGAATCGAGTGGAGTACTAGTAAATCCTAGGCTTCTTGCAAGTTCTTACTCCGAGGTAAGTTGAGTGTCCACAGGATCGTTCTTGTCTTCGGTCACTCCACCCGACTCGAGGTGACTACCATTTGGGTCAACTTAATCTAAGCCAATTTTATCCAAACTAACCTGAATTCCATTGTCAGAACCAACACGGGCGTCGACGTCCGAACTGAGTCGAGCGCTGATGTCCGAGTCGAGCTCTCCTTCAGCAAGGCTGTCTGAATCAAGGGTAGTGTTGTTTGCAGCCGCTTCCTTAGGTTCTTGTTGAGAGCACCTTCTCATGGGTCGAGTTTGTAACGCCATAGTTCTCTCTACAAGAGATATGCTTGGTGTCTCGATAGTTTCCACGGTAATCATTCTTCACACCAAAGGATCAGATGTTGACGTCAGCGCACCCAGTGCATCTGCCAAACTAATCTCGCCTCGCATAACCCTTGTCAGCTCAAATCTGTTGAACTGATTTATGTGTCCCTGACTGACTCCCAAGTAAGCTCACATTCTATCATATTTAGCTTTATATTCTCTGCTTATCTTACTTGCTACAAGCTGAGAATCGCTTTAAGCTCGGAGATCTTTCACTTCGATTCCCAAAGCTAATCTCCAGCCCGTAATAAGCGCCTCATATTATGATTCGTTATTTGAAGCCTTGAACGCAAGTCTGTATGACTGTTTGATCACCTCCCCCATTGGAGATTCTAATCGCACTCCCACTCCAGATCCAAATTTTGTTGACGACCCGTCGACTTGGAGCCCTGAAACTTGTTGGGATGGTGAGCCTTCTTGGACTCCTATTGGAAATTCGAAAATAAAGTCTGCCAACACTTATGATTTCTCACTCAAGTGATTTTGGTATTTGATGTCATACTCGCTCAACTCTATTACCCATTTGACCATCCTTTCGGATTGGTTTGAGACATGGAGAACTATTCGCAGTGGTTGCTTCGTCATTACTACTATCGAATGAGATGGGAAATTTTTGTGGAGCTATCTCGTGGAGATTACCACAACAAGAGCTAGTTTCTCATCCATTGTGTATCTTTTCTCGGGAGGAACTAAACTTTTGCTAATGTAAAAGATGGTCTTTGGTTTGCTCCATCTTTTAGGATCAGTACCTCGCTCACTGCAATGGGAGAAACCACAACATATAAGTATATGGTTTCCCCTTGTACCGGTTTCGCTAAAAAAAGTGGGTTAGCAAGGAAACTCTTCAGCTTGGTGAATTCATTCTCGCATCGATCGTCCCAAAGGAATCACTTGTTTCCCTTCAAAAGTTGAAAGAATGGGAGATACTTGTCTGTTGATCGCGAGATGAATATGTTCAACGCGACAATCCTCCCTGTTATAAGTTGGACTTCCCTCAGCTTTCTGGGTGACAGTATTGAGAAAACCGCGATTATTTGATTGGGTTTCGCCTCGATCCCTCACTCACTTACAAGATAGCCCAGGAACTCTCCGGAGGTGACTGCAAAAGTACACTTTTCTGGTTTTAATTTCATCCTGAACTGATTGAGAGTTTCGAAGCACTTTGAAAGATGTTGGACATGTTCATCCTTTACTAATGATTTCACCAACATGTCATCGACATAAATCTCCATGGTTTTTCCTTTGCTGAGATGAAAACATTTTGTTCACCAGCCTCTGATATGTCATGTCGGTGTTCTTCATACCAAACGGCATGACCTTGTAGCAATAGAACCCTCTATCGGTTATGAATGATGTTTTCTCTTGGTGTTTCGGATCATTGGAATCTGGTTATATCCAGAGAAGGCATCCTTAAAGGAAAGTAACTAATTTCCTGTTGTTGCTTATACAAGTTTGTCGATGTGAGGAAGCGGGAAGCAAGAAGGTTTCTTTCGGACATGCCTTGTTGAGATCCTTAAAATGAACGCAAATTCTCCACTTCCCATTCTTCTTTCTCACCACTATGGGATTCTCCAGCCAATCAGGATAATGGACTTCTCTGATCGATCCATTCGCTAGAAGCTTTGTTACTTCATCATCGACGGCTTGTGACTTCTCAGGCCCTAGCTTTTGCCTCTTCTATTTTATAGGCTTGAAGGCTGCATCGACATTCAACTCATATAAGATCACATCAAGACTTATTCCTGGCATGTCGCTTGCTTTCCACACAAAAGTTTGCTTATTCTACCGCATACATCGAATCAGTTCACGCTTCAACTCTCCTTTTAGATGAGACCCTATGGTTACACACTTCTCTGGATCCAACGGATCAAGAGGAATCTATACGGTCCTTTTTTACGAATCTCCCTCCTTGTCGCCTTCTTGACTTGGGACGAGCTGAGCGTCGTCAGGCCTTAAACTCATATCCCCTCCTTCTGAAGAGCAATCCGAGCTCTTTAGCTACTATTAAACACTGGACTTGAAACCAGCCATATAGCAGATTGGTGAATTTTTCTGACTTCCGTGGAGAAGTCATGTGCCACCTTTAGTAGGAACTTCACACATTGGTGATAAGTGGACAGAACAACTTTCATTTCATGGAGCCAAGGAGTCCCCAAAATAACGTTGTAAGCTGTCGGTTGGTCTACTATAGTAAACTCAATAAGCTTGTGGACCCTCTGTGTAGACACTGGGAGTCTTATTGTTCCGAGCAACATTCCTATTGTTCCATTAAATCATGTTAATGGGATTTGAGAACCCCCTTACTTCTGAGCTGTCAAGCCATTCGTTTGAATGTGTCAAGGAACATGACATTCACTGTGCTCCTTGTATCGATCGGTACTCGCGATATCTTGAAATTTGCTCCTATGTCAAGCTCGACGACTAGAAAATCATCATGTGGTAAATCTAAGTGAGATGTATCTTGTTTGGTAAAGCTTATCTCACTTCTAGAATCCGAAGTGTCTTGCTTTCCCAAATTATGATTTTCTCACATGACTTCACTGAAGAGACGGATTCTCGGAAATGTCTTAATTCCCCCATGATAAATTATATCCTCTTCTTCTGAGGAGCCTTTCATGTACTATCCCGCTCTGGACTTTGTGCCATCTTCCCTGCGAGAGTTTCTCTGTTTTCTTCTGGAGCTTCCATCTCGCGAACAATCGCCTCCAAGTTAATTTTGCTTTTTATCTCTCCTTTGGAAAACTTCTTGCTAAGGAATTTCTTGATCTTGAAACAGTCATCAGTGGCATGGTTGTTGCGTTCATGTAACTCGCAATAAGCATTCATGTTGCATCCTGGCATTCGCGGTCTTTCTCTGCTTTCTTGCTTTCGCCCCCTTTTCTCAACATTGTATGAGTGAGACCCCTTAGAATTCCCTCGGAATTCCCTGTTATCTTTTTTCTCAAATTTCTTTGGTGGGAAGGCTGATTTGGAAGTTCCTCTCGCCGTCTTAAATTTCTTATAGATGGCAACTTTCTCCACTTTGACGATCATCCAGTTTGCAGAGCGATGGAGCGCGTCTTCGATCATCTATGGCTTGTGAATCATCAGATCAAAGCGGAAAGAGGACTCATGCCAAAGTCCATCTTTGAGTGCAACTAGCGTTGTCGACTCGCTTATGCCAGTTACCTTTTCTTTAACACTCTTGAAGCGTTCAATGAAACTTCGGAGCGATTCAGTTGATCCTTGACTAAGAGTCCAGAGGTCAGCATATGAGGCTCCCTTGTCCATGAAAATGGAATAATGCTTCAAGGATGTCGTCAAAAATTATGTAAAGTTGTCGATCAAACCTCCCTCAAGCTGCCAAAACCATTTGAGGGCCGATCGGTCAGGGTTTCAATGAAGAGTATGTAGTATCCTGCATCTTTCTCTTCTTCGCTAAAATGTGGTTTGATCACGGCAATCCTGAAGGTTGTCAAGTGCGCCTTCGGGTTAGAATTTCCTTTGTAGAAAGAGAGTCTTAACTTGCTGGTGTCTCTTATCCATGCCTCAGAAATGTGTGCGGTGTAAGGAGTCATCTCTGTCTCTGCGATCAATCTCAGGAGCCACGCTGGCGACCCTATGGACCTTTGATGCCAGTGCGAGGAGTTCGACATTCGCCTTATCAATTGATCTCATAAGCGTGTCATAATCGCAATCTCTTTGGTCGCGAAAACTCCTCCAAATGTGGTATCCGACTCTCTGCATGGAACTTGGCGTGTGCAGCTCTCCAACATCTCCCTGGGTCCCCAGTTGATCCCCGAAGTGATGGTTATCTGGTGCCCAATGGCTTCCTCCACCTTGCAGGTTTCTTTAGTTCTCGGTTCTCCATTGGGGACTTGGGATTCCTTCAACTCCTCGTTTAAAACTCGCANCCATTGGGGACTTGGGATTCCTTCAACTCCTCGCTTAAAACTCGCAGGGTTTTTAGCTCTCTGATCAGGATTCAGAGTTCCATCGTCTCTCCTATCATCGTCCAGCGTGCTTTTGATTCTCCGCTTAGAATTCAGAGTTCCATTGGCTCTCTGCTCAGCATCCAACATGCTTTCGGTTCTTCTTTTGGATTTTAAGCTTTTTTCGGCTCTTCGACTCCCATCAAGAGAGCTCTCAGCTCAGACACCTCCTCCTCATGCGTTCTCGAGGATCAAGAAGATTGGCTCTATTCTCCCTGTTGGGTTCTTCAAAGCTCTGAGGCGCACCTCCAAATTCGACCGAACGTTCGTTAATATCGCGAGCCGAGTTGTCACATGCTCCTCGTGACTGTTAAAACGAGCGATGATCGCGTCGCTTGATTCCTTCTGCTTCTCGGCAAACGCTACCAACGTCGCGAGCATCAACTTCAGTTCAGTAAGGGAATCTTGGTTCACGACTAGAGCATCCTGGCGCACCTGTTGAGCATCTACTGGTGTTTCCATTTCTTATTCTGGGCACAGTCGACTTTCTTTGGCAAATTCGTCGGGATGTTTGTCTTTTCTCCCCATAGACGGCGCCATAATATGAGTGCGAAAATCGCCTCACACCAAAAAATTGAAAAATCTAAAAAGTAATTACAAATTTTTTGTGAATCTGAATATTATTGCTCAAATATGTGTTACAATTCTCTTTTGAGAGTTTATAAAGTGTTTTTTGGAACCCTTTTCTATGACCGCACCCCCACCTATTATACTCTCAATGCTCTTTAATGACCATCTTTAAGAGCATTTAATTCACCGATTATCCTTTGAATTTACCGCGTAACAGTGGATCACACCATAATGAACTAAAGCGCGCTCTCCAGAATCACACGCGCCCGTGTTACGGATCGGCTCACCTTGTGGGCTCGGTTCTCTTGATGGGCTTCCTGTGACATTCGGTCCATCGCGAAGGCTTGTCTTGATAGTTACCATCATGGACTGGGCTCTTTTTCTTTTCTTGGATTTTGATGAACCGGAGCCCACCTCAATTTAGGTGAACCGGAGCGCACTTATTTCCTGGGTTAGGTGAACCGGAGCATATTGATTTCATGGGTTAGGTGAACCGGAGCGCACTAATTTCCTGGATTTGGTGAATCGAAGCGCATTGATTTCTTAAGTTTGGTGAACTGGAGTGCATTGATTTCATGGGTTCGGTGAACCGAAGCACATTGGTTTCCTGGGTTTGATGAACCATAGCGCATTAATGAAAGGAACCAGAGAACATCCAAAAACCCGACCCGAGTGATTTTGCACTCACACATAGAGTATAAAATCAAAACCTTAGACACTCCACCTCAAACAAAGACTCTCAAAATGTATCACAAACTCAAGACTGGGTCTGAAGCAAAACAAGCGAAGCTCATACAAGCTCAACTCCTCACCAACGGCTCTCTGGATCAGAAGTAGAGTTTGCATAATACAAAATATGTGAAGAATGTATCAGCTCCAGCTCATCAATCCCTACACCTCTATAACATATTTGATTCCTTAAAATTGGACTCTAATGAGTCACAATCTGTCACATAAAAAGCAGACCTTGGTTTCTCTATATATTCAAGCTTTGTAATCATTTTACATTATCAAGAAATCATGAATAAATATTGAGTTTTTTGAGAATTGTTGGTTGAAAAGATCCTCCTCTTCCTCTTGAGCCTCTGTTGTTATATTGATATCATCCTCTGTTGTCGTAGCCTCTTCCAGAGTATAAGGCTAGATGTGGTGAGATCTCTTGTTGTTGAGTGTAGGTCTGTAGTTTATCATCAAAGCCAACAAGTTTGTACACCGCGTCTTCAAAGGATGGTTCAACAGTGCTGTCCATTGAGGTCTCTATTATAATACTTATGGACTCATATTCCTTTCCAAGACCCTTCAAAGCTCTATAGATGATTTCTTGTTCTGTTAAGGGAAAGCCTATTGAATCTAGCTGGTCACATACACTCTTGACTTCACTGAGATATTCAGTCATAGTCTTTTGATTTTTCACCATCCCTTGGAGTTTTCTCTGCAACTCAAGATTTCTTGTAGCAGAGTTCATGTTGTATTTCTTTCCTAAGCAGTGCTAGACTTCTTGAGCTGTATTGAGACCATAGACAACCCTAAGAGCTTCTTCAGAAAGAGATCCAAAAAGTCATGCTTTGACAAGTTGGTCTGTTGCATCCATTTTTCGAACTCGGAATTGTTTCTTGTATCACAACTTCACCATTCCTGACTATGATTATAGAAGTTGGGCGTTGAGTATCACCAGTTACATAGCCGAGAATTTTTTGGCTGGACATGAAAGTTTCAAGCTGAGTTTTCCAGACTAGATAGTTTGAGGAGGAGAGTTTAAGAGTAACACGTTGAGTAATATTAAGAGATGAAAAAGAAGAGGTATCCATAGCTATGATACCATGAAACTTGAAAGAAAAACATAGAGAAGAAGATGAAAAAATCAATCTTTATTCATGATTTCTTGATAATGTAAAATGATTACAAAGCTTGAATATATAGAGAAACCAAAGTCTGTTTTTTACGTGAATTATTGTGACTCACTAGAGTCCAATTTTGAGGAATCAAATATGTTATGGAGGTGCAGGGATTGATGACCTGGAGCTGGTACATTCTTCACATATTTCGCTTGATGCAGACTTTTCTTTTGATTCAAAGAGCCATTGGTGAGGAGTTGAGCTTGTATGGGCTTCGCTTGTTTTCGTTCAGGCCCAGTCTTGAGTTTGTTATCCATTTTGAGACTCTCTGATTGAGGTGGGGTGTATAAGGATTTGATATATAACACTCTCGATTGCCATGACTTGTGGTCCCTGATACTTTCTCTCGGTTTGTGGGCCGCACTTACATCTGAGAACGGGTGTGCTACTTTGGAGATTTTAAAAAATTGTTTGCTGACCCTGCAAATCACCATAATATTCATTCATATATTTTGCATGATGCAAACTCTGCTTTTGATTCAGAGAGCCGTTGGTGAGGAGTTGAGCTTGTATGGGCTTCACTTGTTTTGGTTCAGGCCCAGTCTTGAGTTTGTGATCCATTTTGAGACTCTCTATTGAGGTGGAGTGTCTAAGGTTTTGATATATAACACCCTCGACTGCCACGACCTGTGGTCCCTGATACTTTCTCTCAGTTCGTGGGCCGCACTTCTATTTGAGTTCGGGTGTGCTACTTTGGAGATTTTAAATAATTTTTTGCTAACCCTGTAGACCACCATAGTATATTTTCTAATGTTTTTACTCACTCGTACGATATCAAAAATGACTTTCCAGTATGTCATCCATCTCTAGATTGCTCAAGCGTAAACACAATTAACTATGGTATTCTTTTAAAATCGGTGACTAGAAAGATAAGCGCACTTTGGTGACACTGACAATCAATTATTTTAAACTCTTGTCAAGTACCACCATTCCTCCATAAATTGAGGTGTTACGTTCACCCCACTCATAGAAAAAACGTCTTTGTTGTTGCACCAACCAATTAACCTTTCATGTCAGAACTAGAGTGGCGTTTGGCTCTAATACCACTTTGTAACACCTTCGAACACCGCAACATGTGGTCCCCAATACTCTCTCTCTCTCTCTCTCT
>OVBE01016362.1:0-10982 GCA_900406425.1 Iberis pinnata | reverse complement strand
CAAGTACCTAGCCAATGGAAAACCAGAAAGAAAGAAGACTAGATTGGTTGCAAGAGGTTCACTCAAATATTTGGAGAAGATTACATTGATACTCTTGCTCCACTAGCTAAGCTACACACTATAAGGATCATTATCTCTTTAGTTGTTAGCTTGAAATGGGATCTTTGGAAAATGGATGTGAAGAATGCATTCCTTCAGGGGGAGCTAGAGGATGAAGTCTACATGCATCCACCTCCTGGTTTAGAGCATTTGGTTAAGCCAGGAAATGTTCTAAGACTCAAGACGGCTATTTATGGGCTGAAGCAATCACCAAGAGCTTGGTATCACAAGCTTAGCACTACCTTAAATGAGAGATGGTTAAGAAGATCTGAGGCGGACCACTTNATGGGCTGAAGCAATCACCAAGAGCTTGGTATCACAAGCTTAGCACTACCTTAAATGGGAGATGGTTAAGAAGATCTGAGGCGGACCACTCTCTATTCACCCTCACCAACCAACAAGGTATAGTTGTCATCCTTGTGTATGTTGATGATATCATCATCACAGAAAGTGACAAAGAAGGTATACTGGAAACCAAAACTTACTTAAAATTTGTATTTGATATTAAAGATCTGGGTAAACTAAAGTACTTTCTTGGAATTGAAGTTTGTTGCTCTAATGAGGGGTTCTTCTTATCTTNAGATCTGGGTAAACTAAAGTACTTTCTTGGAATTGAAGTTTGTCGCTCTAATGAGGGGTTCTTCTTATCTCAAAGAAAGTATACACTTGATATTTTTAAATGATAATTTTCATTTATAATCTTTAGATATCTAATTACTATTGATTTTAAATAATTTAATTTTCTCATTTTATTACTATTTATAAAATTGTAAATTTATAGTCACATTTAATCTATTTAAAATATCATAAATATGAAATTATACACATAATCTTAAAAATGATTTAAATACTTATTGGGATAGTATCACACACTTATGGAAAGTTACCTATTTGACTTAAATCAATATAGAGAATCCTCTGCAAGTTATATTCTTGCCTTCTGAACCTTCTTTATAATCGTATTGTATCACACAAACTATGAATATACAAAACATTATTTTGGTGTCATTTGATCATCTCTGAATATTATCATGGTATCAGCTTGACTTTTCTTATATTTAGTGGCTGTCATTGGTTATAGGATTTTAATGGATTTGAAAATCTAACTGTAATCAGGTGTTATTGGATTAATGATTTCAAAATTCTTTTTGAAATCATGTGTTATTCGTTTAATGATTTGTAAATACTAGTTGAAATCCAGTGTTATTCGTTTAATGATTTGATATTGGATTTCAAATTTCGCTTTGTATTTTAATGGATTTGGGAGGATTTCAAAGTTAAAAATACAAAAGGACCAAATCCAAACATAAATCATGGTATTTCAAAATCCAATGATTTCAAAATCCATAAATTTCAAAATTCTCATGAATTCATAAACCATTAAAATGCCATAAGCAATAACACCCACTTAGAAAAAGTTTTTTATGAAACGAAGCAGTGACGACTGACCAACGAATCCAACTATCATATAGGTTCAAAGAACGATCTCACCTTATGACCTGGCAGCAGCTGTTAATCCTGACAGTGTGTTCTCTCATCCTATACTCTAAGGATCTAATTATGACGAATCAGCATGTGGTATAAAAATTGCACTAAGCTCACAAAATAAATTCGGATTTCTTGATAGTATAATCAAGCATCCCGATGAAGGTTCTTCCGATTTAGAAGATTGGTAGACCATACAAGATCTTCTTGTATCATGGATCAAAAAGACTATCGATCCAAGTCTTCGTTCCAACATCTCTCATAAGGATATTGCAAAGGACCTTTAGGAACATTTGAAGAAGCGATTCTCAGTTACAAATGGACCAAGTATTCAGCAACTTAAGGCAGATTTGGCATCTTACAAACAAATATGCCTTTCTATTGAAGCGTATTACGTAAACTCACCAATCTCTGGGATCAAATTGATAATTATCGTCCACTATGAGTCTGCAAATATGGATGATGTGAGTGTGATTTGGGTACACAATAAGAAAAAGACAGAAAAAGAACGAGTACATGCTTTCTTTTGTGATCTTGATGATGTTTATGCTACTACACGTTCTAATCTTGTCTAACGGACTTCACTTCCATCTCTTGATGAAGTCTATAGCACTGTCCGCCAAGAAGAAGATTTGATATCCAATATGCATCGTAATGAAGACATTGCCGAAGTAATTGCTTAAGATGTCCAGTCTAGACCACACAAGTTAATTAAGCAAGAAGAATCATATCGTAATATCGCTTGTAAACATTATAATCGTCTCGGTCATCTCTCCGAAAATTATATTGTTGTCTTCGGCTATCCTGAATGGTGGAGAGATCGTCCTTGAAATCGTTCTACTCAATCACGCTTTAGCGGCAAAATTTTCTCATCCTCTCTTTGTCGCGGTCGTAATACAAGCTCCGCTAGCGCTGTTCATGTTTCTCAACCATCTAATATTCAACAAGAAAATTACGCTATCACATACAAGGATTGCGACGGTGTTGTTGGACTCAGTGATTCTAAATGGCGTACCTTCAAAATCAACTTGGATATTGGACACTGGTGCTACGGACCATGTTACTGGAAATTACTCCCTTTTCAAAAATACTCGTCAAATGCAACATGTGTATATAATTCTAGCTGATGACTATGAAAGAGTTTCTGTTCTTGAGGGAACAATTCAGTTGGGAAACAATTTGATTTTGGACTTTGTGTTTTACGTTTTGAAAATGCAATCTTATTTTATCTCTCTTGGTCAATTAATGGATGAAAATCGTTGCGTTGTTCAAATGGCTGACAAGTTTCTTTTACTCCAGGATCGTCCTTCGAGGATGATGATTGGAACGGGTAAAAGAAAGAAAAGAGCATTATACTTTTGTCGATCGAAGTAAGTTGCATCCGTTACGGTTCAAGATGCCAAAATCTTTTATTTATGGCATAATCGAATGGGACATCTTTCGTAAAAAGTACTTGCTTCTCTTCCATATGTTGTTGTTTCTATTTATGATATTTCAACTAAAGCGTGTGATGTTTATCATTGAATATCTTTAATTTAATCCATTGTGACTTAGGGGATCCCTATTGTACACCATCAACCTTGGGAGCTCGTTATTTATGAGAAAACGTTGTGCATTTCTGGGATATCCCTATGACAAGAAAGCATGGCGAATCTATGATCTTGATAATCATGAATTTTTTGTAAGTCGGGATGTTATTTTCTGCGAAACAGATTTTCCATTTGATGCAGGTTCTGTTAAAGAAAATGATTAAGACAACACTAATAAAGAGCTCAGTTATGGGCCCCCTCTCTTCAGGACAATTATATGAAGAAATAATTCGTGGCCCATCCACAATACATATGCCACCTATTATCTCGCTTATTACTTATATCGAAGCTCCAGATTCTGATACATCGTCTCTGCCTCAAGCTTCTTCTCTGCCTCAATATTCTTTTCTGCCTCAAGCATCTTTTCTGCCTCAAGCGCCTCCTATATCTCTGTCGTCACCAAATCCTAACAATCAATTAGGACGTCTTAATCGATGAAAAACTCAACCACTCGCACTAAAGGATGTCGTAATCAATATTGCTTTGATTAACAAGCCGCCTTCAGCATGCAATTCACTTTACTCAACTGCAAATATTGTTTCTAATTATCATTTTTCCACACACGATAAAGCCTATCAAACTGCAGTTACTGCTGCAATTGGCCAAGATTGTATAAACAAGCTGCTCAACATGAAGTGTGGCGATAAGCCGTGAAAACATAGATTGGTGCACTTGAGTCCAATTATACCTGGTCTATTACAGATTTGTACCTAACGAGCTCTGGGAACAAAATGTGTCTATAAGATTAAGCATAACTATGATGGTTCGATTGAGCGTCATAACTCCAAATTAGTCATTCTTGGCAACCAACAGATTGAGGGCCAGGATTAAGGCGAAAATTTTGCTCATGTCGCTAAAATGGGTACATTCCGTCTTTTTCTTCAAGTAGCCATTGCGAAAAGCTGACATGTTCATCAGATGGATGTCTTCAACGTCTTCTTATATGGCGATCTCGACGAAGAGGTTTACATCAAACCACTTCCGGGATGCTTCACTTCAGACCCGAACAAAGTTTTCCGCCATCAAAAGTCTCTTTACGATCTCAACCAGGCACCAAGGTACTGGTTTGAAAAGCTCGCCAAGTCTCAGCGTGATTATGGTTTCACCCAAGACAGGTTAGATCACTCACTCTTTACCTTCTTAAAAGGTGGAATCCACATCAACCTTCTGATTTGCGTAGATGACATGATTGTAACAAGCAACACTCTTTCTGATCTTACTGCCTTGAAAGCCTATCTATCCTCTTGTTTCAAGATGAAAAATCTCGGTACCATAAAGTACTTTCTCGGCATTGAAGTCGCACGTAATGCTTCAGGTATGTATCTCAACCAAAGAAAATATGCTATAGACATCATATCTGAAACTGGTTTACTTGGTGCTTAACCTGTTAAGTTCTCATTGGAATAAAACAATACTCTTGCGTTGTCTAATTTCCAACTCTCGAGGATCAATTACCTTATCGGCGTTTTATTGGGAAATTGATATATCTATCAATGATGAGACCATAATTGGCTTATTTTGTCTATGTTTTGGCTCAATTTATGCAGACTTCTTGACATGATCATTGGCTAGAAGCTCTCAGAGTTGTAGGGTACACGAAAGAGAATCCCAGACAAGGCATTTTGCTACACGCGACAGAGAAATTTCAGATGACGGGATGGTGCAATTCATATTGGATGAGTTGTCCCTTGACACACAGGTCAATTACTGGGTATTTTGTGCATATTGGTTGTTCACCCATTTCTTGGACAACCAAGAAACAAGACACTGTAAGCTGCTCATCCGCCGAAGTTGAGTATAGGGCTCTTGTGTATCTAACAATTGAATTACTCTGGATCAAACAGATCCTCTCCTCACTTGGTGTCACTCATTCACATCCTATGCGCGTGTGTTGTTATAGAAAGGTGGCTATACATATCGCCACCAACCCCGTCTTTCACGAACGGACGAAACACATTGAAGGAGATTATCATTTTGTTCGGAATGAGATACAAACCCGAAACATTATTCATGATCATGTGACTAGTGAGACTCAACTCGCAAACATGTTGAGAGGATGATTAAACTCTTGGATAAGCACTTCTTCCATACAAAGATCATGGTCAATCCTAATTTTCTTGCTAAAAGAGAGAAGATTTTCTTCAATGGTGACAAAGACCAAAGATCCAAGCTTTCTGAACTCGGTAATCCATAAGAAGATGACAGCTTATCCACAAACTGTGACCAAAGGCTTCTTTGACCTATGATAATACCATACCAGATGACAAAAGCTTATAGCAACGAAGTAACTACATTGATCACAATCCATTGGAAATCTAAGCCTTATTTCTATGGCTAAAACGGGAAAAAAATTCCATATATTGATGGCAATGCCTTCAGATTTCCAGAGTTTAAAACATATAGATGGACCCTCCCTCGACAAGAGTAGTAATGGAAAAGCTGATGGTTTGGGAAACCTGATCTTACCCTAGGAATCTCAAGCTTTAAGCTAAAACAGAGATTTAACTGGTGACCGGTCTCCAACCGGATGAGCCTTGGTCCACGCCGAGTAGTGAGGATGACGAGGGTTGGTGAGTCTTGCAGAGAGTGAGGGGGCTTGGCGAGCCAGAGGTAAGTGGTTGGCAAAAAGATTTTGGGACCAAATACGTTCCAAAGCGTCTTCTTCTTGAAATCAAGTTGAAGACTTACCGTGTACCTAAAATATAATCTTACCAAAAAGAAACTTTTATGGGCCAACACACCGGGAGTAAAAGGGAAACGGTCGGCGCTGCACCAGCGGCAGGAAACTTCTTCTTTACTGGGAAAGAAATTCGACCCAACCCAAACAAACACACACAACCGAAATACCAGATCGAGGCAGTATCGAGATGAAATAGTGAAGATTTACCAGTACAAAGATCTCTACGGTCGGCGCAGCGGCAAACCGCTTTACCGATGAAGAAGTCCAACCGGATCAGAACCGTATATGGTGAAGATGGAGTAGTTGGGAAACAACTTTCTCGAGAGTAGTGTAAGGGTGACGAAACATGAATTCTGTTTTGATTGCGACCAGGAAGAGCACCGCCGGAGCTCATGGTGAAATGACGAGCAGTGACACCGATCGGGAGGGGGAAGAGAGGCACGGGATGGTGGTTCGTAATTGGGAAGAGAAGAGGGTTTGGGTTGAGTAGAGGAGACCAGAGACCGGCGAAACAAAGGCATATGAGAGAGAGAGAGAGACAGCAACCACGAGGGCGTCAGCGCTTGCCTGAGCTTGCGACTCTCCGGCGAAGAACTGAAGCGAAAACCCATCGAATAAAGCGTGAGAGCCGAACAGTAAGGCGAGGTCGGCGGGAAGCACGGTTGTAGGCGTCGAGAGGCGCCATTCCAGTGAGAATTGGGAGCTGTGTCCGAGAGCTTCTAGAGAGCGGCTAGACCTAATTTTTTATCATATATATCTAATTTACCTTAATACTAAATAAATAACTACAATAACTAAAAATACAATTAAACATCGCATTGAAGCTTAAAAAATTAGGCATCTAGTAATAACCTATTAAAGAGGGTAAAAAGAGAGTATCTTAATATATAAAGCGGAATGTCTGATAATTATAATTTACCAGATGTTGACACGTGTCAGCTTTAACTTCAATGATTGTGACACGTGTCAAATAGTTTTGAAAATAAAAAATTGAAGAATTAAACAAGGAAATATTAAAAATAGTTTGAAAAAGAGAAAACTAATAAGTAGATTATCAAAAAAGGAAAATATTGGTAAAAATATAAAATATCAAAATGGAAAAACTAACGATCATATATACTTTATTATATAAATTATAATATATTTAATATGAATGTGACATGTAATAAATTTAACTTGGATAATGACAAAAAATAGAAGAATATTTTCTTATAAAATAAATTTATTAATACATTTATTACATAAGTTTTAAGATAAATTTTATTATATAAATTTTAATAATACAAATTATTAATTTTATTAAAAATCACTTTATTAATACATTTATTACATAGATTTTAAGATAAATTTAATTATACAAATTTTAATAATACAAATTATTAATTTTATAATCAAAATATTTGTCTTCCCCGCATATTTGCGGGGCATTTATCTAGTTATATATATACCTTGTAAACCTCACCGAATTCACCTTCACCAAGCTTATTACCCTTTGAAAATTTGTTAGTTGCAACTTCAATTGTCTTAAATTCGTATTGCAATGAACTTGTAGTTGAAACATCACTATCATCTACGAAGAAATGGTGTTATTAGTTATGCTTCTTGTTTCCTCTCTTTGCTAAGGGACATAATATGCAAATAATGAAAGGTTAAGTCACAAGAGACTAACATTCAATTTCAGTTCTTCCCATTGACTTTTTCTTCCGGCAAAGAACAAATCCTAGAACGAGTAGTATCAAGATGATAACAACAGTTGGAACGGTTATCGCCACTACAGTTCCAGCTGAGATTCCTTCGTTATCTGGCATAGACAAGTTCTAATCCATTTTTAAGTTCTCTTTTACAATCATTGTTGTTTCAGTTGGAAAACTTACTGTATGTTGTGTTGACCCAGCCCCCTGCAGGAGGAGGAGGAGGAAGAAGTGGAGGTGGGAACGTAATGTTACGAAAAGCCTTAGAGAAAGTAAACAACTGCCACCGGAAAAAGCAGATTGGTCGCATAACATAGCCTCCTGCGTTCTGCCCACAACATGCCTGGTATTCACGTACACCTTGTCGCAGACAGTTGTCACAGTCACCACGAGAAATATCTGGAGTGCATTGCATCAATGCATATATATTTTGAAATTTTGTCAAGGCGGTAACATTAGCTGCGTAATGGTTATCATTGGACGATGGTGTGCTTGTAGCTGCTGAGGCTGCAGCAATCATACGATCAACCAAGTCTTCCCATTTTGTCTCGAACTCTGTTAAATTTGGATTGATATTTGCAGTGTTAAAGACCAAATACTGCGGTGTAGTTTCCCAAAAAGCTGCAGAACCAGTGAATGAAATGTTGGAGTAGCGGACAAGGCAAAGCACTGGATCAAGTGCCCAATAGTAAGCGTCTGTTTGGTTAGGACAATCCAATTTCAACCAGTTAGATGCGCCTTCAATACAAGCAGAACATTCAACTGGAGTTGATCCTGGGAAGCACATCCCTACGGCATAGACTCGGTCCGGCTCTTCTCCAAATGAACCATTGTAGAAGCCGTTGTGAGCCGCGGCTTTGGTAGGAAGATAAGAGAGGATCTGATTGCGGTTTGAATTGTATGTACTGTTCGGCATGAAATACTTGCGGTTCTGTATGCATGTTTGTGCTGAAACAGAAACAACAACGAAGCTTATGACAAAAAAACAGAGGACTATGAAGGAAATCCTCTGCTTCATTGTTTCGTTACGATTACAGCAAATTCTTTGTCTAACTATTTACAAATGTTTATTTTCTTGTCAGTTTAAAGATAGATTGACGTTTCTCTATGATATCTAAAGTTGAATTCGTCGAAACGATAAGTGGTCCTGAAAGCTTCCATAGAAGTATGCAAGTCCAACATCAATAATGTTGAATATTCACATAAGGACCAGAAAATGACATCACGGACCTTCCTTGATTCCGTTAAAAAACAGAGGCTCCGATTTAGATGGCGAGGGACCATGAGTTTGGGGCTAATGTGATTGACTCACTTTTTATTATTGTCAACTGATGTGTCAATATCGCCCTGTTTGGTTAGAGCATAAACATCGCCACTCTCGATTCCAATTTTTTAATAAAAAAATAATAATAATAATAGACCAATCGTAACCGCCACGTATCAGTGAGGCTCACGAACAGTATTAAAATCGGATCTACAATAAGAGAACAAAGTGCTGAGTTTTTAATATTCTGGTGGACCCTACATCTAAAACCTTCTTTAGAACCCACCGATTAACATGGTCTTAGATCTCGAAGAACTTATTATAAGGCCACTTTCATTGGGGTATCTTAAGTGAGGTTCTTAACAAAAATGTGTTAAAAAATAAATAAAAAAGAAACTAAAAGTTAAGATATGGTTCTTAGGTTATGTACAATGGTTGAAATTAATCAGCATCCTCTTTCACATATTTAACCTTCCACATGTTAATTTAACACATATTTAACTTTTATACTCTACAGTAGTTTAGTTTAATAAAATTCAACATCCTATCCTATCCCACCACTTTTATTTCATATATTTTTTATTTTCTCACATTTACAATTCTATGACTAAAATTAATAATAATCAATTAGAACTAAACTAAAACAATTAAAATCTTATCTTTTGAAAGAAACTATTTTCTTGTAGAAAAGACATAACAAGCATTATTAATTTTCACTTACATTGTAGATTTTATTTTCTATTGCATTATTTTGGAGATTTATTTTCATTTACATTGCAGATTTATTTTTGTATTGCAGATTTATTTTGAGGTTGATTAGAAGAGTGATTTTGATATTGATAACTATTGAGATTTGGATAGTTAAAAGGGTAATTAGTAGAATTTTGGGTAATTAAAAGAATTATTATTGGGATCCATTGATGATTTTTTTTTCTGTGTCCAAATCAACTGATACAAGTTTCTATTTATAGAGGGTTTTTTTGAATTTTGATATAAAGTTTATAAATATAAAAAATAATTTATTAAACGATAATTGAGCACAAATAATATGGGTGAAAAAAATATGTATAATCCCAAGAACCAATAGAAATTCAACACCTAACGTTATCTATATACAATACATATTTAATTTTTGGCAATCAATCTCATAATGACACGTGTCATCATAGGACCCAAAAATTGTTATTCAACTCGGTTGAATAGATTTAAACCCATTTTTGTCACCTCATTTTTTTTATTCAACCCCCATTGTAGGTATTAAGTAGTTGAATAATTTTTTCATCCCTCCATTGTATGTAGTCTTAAGACCATCTCCAATCGTTTAAATCCCAAAAAGAGTTTCTTTAAATAAAATAATAATTGTTTTTAATTTTTATATTATTTTTTAATGAAAAAATTTATTTGAACCAATGAAAATCTTACATGTGTAAAAAACTTCTTTTGAAATGGTTCTAAATCATCTTAAACTAGAACCATTTCTAATGTCTCTCTCCTCTATTTTCCATATTTATAGTATTATATTGTTAAGAAACTATTAAAAACTCATTGTTGGAGATGCTCTAAAGTCTCTATATAAGAACCAACTCTTAAGTATTTTTAATGGGGTTTGTGAATTGCTTTTTTTGTAAATAGTGATAAATTTTTGATTAAATTAAAAAGTTTCAAAAATATATGATCAAGATAATGTTGGAGACCCCTAATAGATTCTTATCTAATGGACATGCTCTTATACGGATGCTATAGTCAAAAATAGTGTTTAGTAAACAATCTAGGAAGTAAAATGGAAGCCAAGAAGAAGTGTATAAGACTTCTTATGTTTAAGCTTGTTCTATATTCTATATGCATGGCCGGTCTAGAGCACAAGCAAGTGAAGCCACCGATTAGGGTATCAACTTCAAAAATACATTTTCGTTGAGATAAATGAGCATTTTTCTTAAAATAAATGGACATTTTTCTGAAATAAAATGGCATTTATGTTGAAATAAAGAGAACTTTGTTGAAAATTTTAAAAATTTATATCATTAGTATCATAAATTATAGATTTTTTTGTAAAAATAATATTCGTTAGAGGTTCTAATATGGTAAACCAATTTTAATATATTTTAGTTAAATATATTTTATTTTTTTGGCATTTTAATCTTTGAACCATAATGAACCGAAAATTAATTTATTAA
>OVBE01016361.1:0-10982 GCA_900406425.1 Iberis pinnata | reverse complement strand
ATCTTGTATGGAGATCCGAAAAGAGTTGCTAATCAGCGCAATGCTCAGAACCACCCTTTAGTTGGTTCATACAACAATCCTCAAGAATTCTATGCTAACAGGAACCCCATCCAACCCCCACAACCTCAGCGAATGGAGTACCAATTTCCCATCCAGCTCGTTCAGATGATCCGCAACAACCAATTCATTAGTTTACTAAATGAGCATCCAATGAATCATATTGACACCTTTGAGGACATCTGCAGTACTACCAAACTCAATGGGGTATCACGTGATTTCATGCACTGCAACTTGTCCGTCATTCTCTAGCTGATAGAGTGATCCACTGGTTGAAATCTCTACCCGTTGGATCTATTGTAACTTGGGATGATTGCAAGGCCAAGTTTCTCAAACAATTATTCACAACCACTAGGACCAACACATTAAGGAACAAGATCTCTGGTTTCGCACAAAGTCTTGTGGAATCATTCTATGAAACTTGGGAACAGTTCAAAGAGCTTCTTCGTGATTGCCTACATCATGGTTTCTCAGATGTAAGTCTCATCAACACTTTCTACAGAGGCATTGATCAGAAATACCAGATGTCATTAGATACAACCAGCGATGGAGACTTTATGAAAAAACTTATTCCTTATGATTATCGCCTAATAGAGAACCTCACGGCTAGCAATAGCAATCACTGCCTAGAGTTTAATCGTCGAACAAAATCACCTACACCTTCTTCTTACTCTGAACTTTCAGAGATGAAAAGCGAATTCTCAGAGATGAAAGGACTGCTTAATCAACTTCTCAAGAATCAAAACCTAAAACATGTTAGCTTTGCTGAAGATCTAGAAGTTGATTTCTTTGCAGTTCAGGAGCAAAATACTGTGGCAGTTGAAAAGAAAGTGAGCTATATTAAAATATAAGGTCAAATGGTATACAATCAAGGGTACAACAAGAATCATCCCAATCTCTTTGGGAAGATTTTACCCAACTCATCAAAAACATTTTGTGCAGAACTCGAATCCAGGCGGTTTTCAGTAAACCTCTCAGCATGTTTACCAACAACCTCAACCTCAAGCTTAGCAAAGAAATTCAATAGAATTGATGTTCAAGAAACTCTTATAAGGACAACAACAATCTTAGAGAGAAGTTAAGGAATTGAACCAAAAGTTTGAAGCCCTTTCTACACATGTGAAACAATTGGATACTCAAGTTTCTCAAACCTTTGAAGTTGTGAAAAGACAAGCTGGTGTCTTTCTTAGGAAAGTTGAAGACAATCGAAAGGGTTATTGTAAGTCTTTAGTTTTTGATTTGACATAAGAAATGGGTTATTTGGAACATGATGCATAATTTGAGAAGTTAGAAAAAGATGCAGACAAAACTGCACGATCAGGCACTCCTTGCCCGATCGAGCAGTCTGATTCCAGAGGAGGAGATCGATCGGGAACTCTTTGCCCAATCGAGCAACTAGAAAAAATTCCACGAGAATTTGATCGATCGGGTCACATCTTCAGCCCGATCGATCCCTTTAACAAGGAAATTTTAAAACAAAGTGCCCGATCGGGCACTCTTTGCCCAATCGAGCCTACGGGGCTGAACGAAAAAAACAAAGAGATTGATCGATTACTCCTCCCAGATTTATGCAAATCCTTCAAAGCCCTATAAACCCAGAATCCCTAACCTAGTGCTACCTATGAAGCCTAGATCAGAGTTTGAGGATGTAGAGATGATTAGGAAGCTACCAAATCCGCTTAGGAAGCTTCATAAGCTACAAGACACCGAGAAATTTTTAGTTCCTTGTTCAATTAATAGATTAGAATTTACATATTCTCTCAATGATAGTGGAGCTAATGTGAGCGTTATGTTAGTAATTATTGCAGAAAGATTGGGGAATTCAGGTATCAAACCTTCTAAGATGACCTTTAAGCTTGTTAATGAATCTACTGTATCTTCTAGTAGGTTTATCTCTGATATATCGGTACAAGTTGGGAATTGTCTCGTTGCTGTTGATTTCCACATCTTGGAGATGAATGGATACCAAGATGAACATTTGGTTCTAGGGAGACCCTTTCTTGCAACCATATGAGTCGTTGTTGATCTACCTAATCAGTGCATATCCCTGAAGCACATAAAGAAAATAGTTTTCTATCCAGCGGTTCCTCCAAAGGGGATACCCAGGCTAACCATGGTAAAAGAAGAAGAGGTGAAGAGTGAATTTCAGATTGAACATGAATTTAAGAGTGTAGTTGTTGATGTCTTGCACAAAGAACCTCAAATCTCAACAAAAAGTGTCATTCCAAAGGTCAAGGAAAAGGTGAAGGGGAAACCGAAGAAGACAAAAAGGGACTCTCAAGTGACTTTAATTCCTCAAGCAATAGTTGGAGGTGCAATAGAGTATAAGGTGAAAAGCAAGGGTTTTTCAAAACCCTTCCAACGCTTAGAGCATAATTCACCCCAGAGGTTAAGGAAAAAGGAATGAATATTATAATGGAGGCAATGAGTAAGGTTATGAAGTTGAAGGTGTATGATTTTGGAGCTTGTTATGGAGCATCTATGGATGTTAAATCAATCCCAGCTTAGAGGTAATTACCGTCAAACTAAGTGACGTTAAACAAATCACTGAGTGGGAGGCAACCCACTGATTGGTGTTTTAGATTAGTTGTTTTTCAAATTTTAAGTCAGTTTTAGTCTTAACCTACTGTGTGATTCAGGTTATTAGTGTTGAAGGATCTTCGAGACACTCTGGATTATATGTACTCTATTTTCATTCTTAATCATCTCACTTGAATTGTTGGTTATCTTAATGGTTTGTCTCTTGATTCTTGCTAATGTCAATTAGTATTACTAATATCATTGCTCACCATTAACCACTTTTCTTGATATTTTGATTTGCGTTGATTTTAGATCTATGATTAGTTGGATAATTCTCCTTAAGTATTTTTTGATTCTTGCTCATTCTAATTAGTATTTCTTGATCATTGCTCTTTACTGATGTGATCATGGAAAGCGCTGAAGGTATATTCAACATATCCTCCTTGAAGATCGAAGAACCCGGTAACATTCACTAGGTAACCTCGGCAATGAACTCTTGTAATCTTTTCCTCGGCGGAGATTTTGGTAGGTAGGAGGTTCTCTGCTAAGGTTTTTAACGAGGCAAGGTCATTGCTACGTCGGGTTATCTAAGTGATGTTACAAAGGGAATAATGTGCAAGTCACAGTGACTTATGCCCTAGATTTTATAGGTGCACCAATTAAGTTCCTATTTAGAAAGGGACGCCTTGCTATTTTTAGAATTAGAAATAAGTTAGACGCTTCGTTGTTTTTATTGAGAAGTCGTGTTGTTTTTCTTTGGATGCTTTGGTTTTTTAATTTCTGCAAACCCTAAGGCATGTGTATGTCTATATAAGAGAACATTACCTCTTTGTCTAAGGTAAGCGATTATTGAGTGAAAAAAAATTTTTGGAACGCTTCAAGTTCTTGAGATCAAAGTATTTCCAAAAGCTTGTTCATTGATCAAGTTATCACCTTTCAATCCTTTGTGATTACAAGAGTGAATTCTAACACTCATAAGTGTAATCCATAACACTTTTGAGTTGAAAACCATCTCCATCTCTATCCTCCCTCACGACAACATCTTCATCACATGGTTTTTGGTTTTTGCTTCATTGATCATCACATTTATCATCATCATTCACGGCTTCACCTTCATCATACACACGTCTCCTTGTTGTTCTTTATCTGGTTTCCAGCCTTGTTCAATCAATCATCATAACTACATTCACCTCATTACCTTTGCACAACCTTTGCTATGGAGTAGATCACGTAGGATCACATCACGTGGTATCAGAGCCAACTCTGAACCAAAGGCTAAGAAAACCCTAACCCTAATCTCTTTTTTTCTGGTTTTCTGAATTTTCTACATAAGATCCCTAATTTAATAAGTGCTGAATCTGTTCTAGTGTGTTAGCTCTTTAGTTTTGTTGATTTCGTTGCTGTCTAGAGTTTTTAAATCGAGTCTTTAGTTTCTGTCAAGGGTATTTTCGTTTAGCTTATAGGTTACTGTTTTGAATTTTCATTGCTGCTGTTTTGAATTTTCATTGCTGCTGTTTTTAGCTTAGTTTAGTGCTGAATTCGTGACTGAATAGAGCTGTTCTTGTGTCTTATTTATTGTTGTTGTGATAGTTGTTTATTTGCCTAGGTTAGTTTAAGTTTTGTAGTTGCTGAATTAGGGTTGTTGTTTTGTCCCTTATTTGTTGTTGTTGGTCTTGAGTTTATTGAGTCCTTTTTGTCGAGTCCAGGCTAGATAGTGTCTATTGTGAGTTGTTTAGGCTGCTGTAGATTCATGTATTTCCTTGCATTGTTAGTCTCAAGTTTCTGTTAGCTAGGTTTCGTTAGTGTGTATCTTCTGTTTTGTTGTTGTGCGTTTTGTCGAGTCCGTTTTGCTAGCTAGGGTTTGTGTTTTTTATGCTTGCTTGTTGATTAGGTTAGTTATAGTTCAAGGTTTTTGCTAGGTTTAGTGGCTGAATTGATCTTAAATAGTTGCTGTTGTTTTGTGGTGTTTAGTTGCTGCTTTACTCTTGTTTGAATATGTTTTTTGTGTATCGTAATTGTTGTGTGGTGTCTTGTTTCTTAGTCGCTTTATTGAGTCTCGTTATTGTCTTAGTGTTGTTAGTTTTCTAGACTTGCTGTTTCGTTGAATTAGTTATTGTTTTGTTCTTGTTTGTTGCGTTTTGTTAGTGTTGATTAGGGTGTACTTGTTTTGTGTTTGTTGTGTCCAATTGTTAAGTTATAGTAGTTGATTCGTTAGTGTTTCATTGTTGTTTTAGCTTCGTATTCATTGCTATTAACCTTTGATAGTTGCTGAATAATAAATCTTGCTTATTGTTATATCGAGTCTTATACATTGCTGTTCTTGTATTTGGTTCATTGCTGATTTGGGTTTAATTGATTGTTTTTAGTGATGTCCTTGATTGTTAGTTGCTGAATGTTATTGTTGAATCTAGTATTTAATTATTGCATAATTGTTCTTAACTCATTGCTGAATCAAAATTGATGTGTTGTGCTTATTTAGCTTGTTGTTTCGTGAATAATATAGCTGATATCGAACATGATTTGTTGCAGAAATTGAGTTAGACCATTGCATTAATAGGTCTATAATATCTAGATCATCTTTTGTTTGCTTGAGAGTTTCCATTAATCTGAACCTTCCATGTTTATGTTTCTGATTTGTGAATTTCCCTTATAACAATTTACTGCGAGTTGTTATTGATATTTTAGGAATAATGAAGGGGTCACAACCCTACAGTTATAAAGAACTATGTAGAAGCATCCCACCATTCCATGGGTACCGAGACCCAACTGGATACGCAACATGGGAGAAGGGGATGTATTATGCCTCCAAATGCCAATGCTTCAATGAATATGAGCTACTAAGAGCTGATATTTCAAGTTTCCGAGACTATGCGATTAGATGGTGGAGAAAGGAAGAGATGAAACGCTGGCCTAGGAAACCTATTGAAACATGGACAGAACTCAGATCCCTCATGAGAAAGAAGTACGCTCCAAGCATTCAACTTAAGCTAACTACTTGATCTGCACAGAAACATCAAGAAACTTACAATCGAGTTAAAGATCAAAAGGTTCAAGAGGAAAACTTTGAGCATGTCTCAATATTTGTCGTTTCAGATGATGATAAAGAGGAAGGAGCTGAAAAGATGTCCAATAATACCTTTATGAACAAGTGTGCAAGAATCAAGAGTTAGAGCAATATGAATTCATGAATGAAGAATAAGGGAGGTTACATCTTTCTTTTGACTTCAAAGCAGATCAACAACTTGATTTTAATAGCTTTATGACTGCTTTAACACACCTGTTTAGTGTCAAAGTAATGGAGAAAGTTTCAGGTGTTAAGGAGATAATCACAACTGAAGAATAAGTTTCAACAAGTCCTATGGAGATATGTGGTTAGATTCTGAGTCTTAGAGACGATGATGCAAACGAAAGAAGGGAACTACAATCAACCCAAAAGGATGACACTCACGATCCCGAGCTAATCGAGGAGGACAACAACCATGAGATGCAACTGTGGATAGGCTTGGAAAAAGAAGATCCAACTAATGCACCACCACTAGATAGAGATAAGCTTCTCAACTCTATTCGAATAGAGAGTGCTGATTTCTTTTATCTTGGTGCAGATTATAGGTTGTTGCCGATTAAGATCAAGTCCTACATCCCAAGGACAACTTAGGACACTCTCTCAAATCAAGAAGTAGTTCTTCCAACCATGGAACAGCCTAAAACGACTTCAGACCAGATCAGAACAGAAACTCACACTCCAAACACCAACTACTCCCAAAGTCCAGGAATTGATAGATTAACATATTCGGCTTGTAAGGGACATATGAAGATGAATATCAACAACTAGGGTATAAAGAAATTTTTTACCATGATCTACATTCAAAAAGGAATTTTCCAAGCCATAGATCATTCCAATCAGAGTTCGGAGCTGATCACAAACGATGTTCAAAGTTCAGCTACTTGCAGCTTGCTAATTATGAAGTTATGTGTGTCTGGACCACATTAGAATTTTGTATGGCGACCTGGAGATAGTCTCAAGTGCTTCGAAGCCCCTCTTGTAGATGATAGTCAAGTTCACAACCCCGTGAATCGAGCTGGAGCTAGAGATGGAGATGAACTTGAGCCGACATTATTTGAAGAATTGTCAAGAACGAGACTATGGAGAGCTCATGCGTGGACTGATTGGAGAAGATCCATTTGTGCACCTCCTTGGATGATCACCCTACTGAGTTTAAGCTGCCATATAGACAAAGGGCTGATCCGCAAAACAGATGACCAATTCCTATCTCTAAACTTAGTCTTTTTAAGCATAAATGATCTAACCTCTTACGTGATTGAAATAAGTTTGTTTGTTTCATTTAAGAGTTTGGTGTGGGAACCATGAATTAATTCTCAAGGACTGATCCGCAACATTCTCAAAACAGATGATCAAATTATATCCCTTAACTTAGTCTTAATGCGGTTGTTTGATTTGATATACTTTATTGTTGACATAATTCTGAGTATTCTGTTTCAGAATTATGTTGGAAGCCAGGCATTATTTCCCTAGAGATGACCGAAATCCTCACTCAACCAAAAGGATCCCAAGGTAAGCTTAAAACCGAGACTAGGTTTGATCTAACTAATTTGTTGTCTCCTTTTGTAGGAAAAACATATTTGAGGACAAATCTTTTTCAATTGTGATGGGATTATGTGACCATGGAAAGCTCTAAAGACATATTCAACATATCCTCCTTGAGGATTGAAGAACCTGGTAACATTCACTAGGTAACCTCGGCAATGAACTCTTATACTCTTTTCCTTGGTAGAGATTTTGGTAGGTAGAAGGTTCTCTGCTAAGGTTTTTGACGAGGAAAGGTCATTGCTACGTCGGGCTATCTTAGTGATGTTACAAAGGGAATAATGTGCAAGTCACAATGACTTATGCACTAGANTTATTCATACGTCTTGTTGTTTTTCTTTGGATGCTTTGTTGTTTTAATTTCTGTAAACCCTAAGGCATGCATATGTCTATTTAAGAGAACCTTAGCTTTTTGTCTAAGGTAAGCGATTATTGAGTGGAACAAATTCTGGAACGCTTCAAGTTCTTGAGATCAAAGTATCTCCACAAGCTTATTCATTGATCAAGTTATCACCTTCCAATCCTTTGTGATTACAAGAGTGAATTCTAACCATCATAAGTGTAATCCATAGCACTTTTGAGCTGAAAACCATCTTCATCTCTATCTTCTTCACGACAACATCTTCATCACCTGGTTTCTGGTTTTTGCGTCATTGATCATCACATTCATCATCATTATTCATGGCTTCACCTTCATCATACACACGTCTCCTTGTTGTTCTTCATCTAATTCCCAGCCTTGTTCAATCAATCATCATTACTACATTCACCTCATTACCTTTGGACAGCCTTTGCTTTGGAGTAGATCACCTAGGATCACATCATTTACTTACCAACTTGATTGTTTTCTTAAAACTGTTTTATATAGTGCATTTCATATATGATTCTTGATAATTGTTCATTAGTATTGCTCGATCATTATGCTCTTAATTGTTTCTCTTACAAATGATTCTTGTTAGATTCTAAGTTAGCATTGCTCAATCATTATATAACCATTCTATTATGTGCTTCAAATCGAAAGAACATTAACACTTCTCTTGAGTGTTTGTTCATTTTGCAGAGATAGTAGTTCCAAGCAACAATCAGATCATCTGAGATAGCAAGTTTGAAGCGAATTTCAGAGAATACTTCACCATTAGTACCTTCCTTTGCCTTGAACTTATATAGTATTGTTTTTATTTTCATCTCTTGCAGACTTATCTATTGATTATGGTTACTCTTATTCCTTCTCTTGGATTTATTTTCACACCGGGATGATGTGAAGTAAATCTGGGGGAGGGAGTAATGATACTTTTCACACCGGGATGATGTGAAGTAAATCTGGGGGAGGGAGTAATGATACTAACTACGTTTTTGATGTTTTGTCTTTTTGGTGAAAATTTTCAATTTATTTGTTTCTGGTTTAGTTGAGTCTTATAGAGTCGAAGGAATGATGACCAGAATATGTGATGATTACTAGCCTAGTGTGAGTTCAGGTTCATTTTATATTTGATTACTGACTTAGATTAGCTGCTGGACTTAGGATTGGAACTCCATTGATTGATTAATATGCCTTTGAAAGTTATGATCTTTTGAATTGTTGATGATTTGATGCTAGCTTAACAATGATATGACTTAATATGATCTTACATTCTCTTACTTATGGTGTTGGTATACTATGAAAGCTAGGTATCTTGCTCTTCAGTGTTCTGTAAAACCGATAAGTTCTTTCAGTTTGGTTTGGGTCCTTTCTCTCTCTTCCTTAAAAAAACGGTTCAGAAAAAGGGTTGAAAGCGTGATTTGGAAATCCATAGTCAACACCATAAAATTGAAGGATTCTAAAAAAGAATGAAAAGAAAAGAAAAAGAGAAGTGAGAAAAAGAGAAAAAGGATCAGGACCGGAAGTCGATTGATGCTCTGTTTGGTATAGGCATTTCGATAGAAGGGATACCCAAGCGCTGATCGATACCCCATAAGTAAGAATGCACCATTATTATACTTGACTGAATTTAAATGAGCTGGTTGATATGATTTGATAGTTTGATTAATTCAAGATTTAGAGTAAAAGGAATGTTGTTAGTTATGTGGTGGTAAACAATCTATTTACAGTGGTTGTCTAGGATTAGTGTCTTTAGTTTGTGACATATGAATTTGGGGTTTCTTAGATTCTGTGAATTTCTGTGTGGTCCTTTTCAAACCTATTCTCTCAATTTAATCTTGCTTTACTTGAGGACAAGCAAAGATCTAAGTCTGGGAGAGTTGATATTGCTCGGTTTTGATGCATAATAGTAGGCATTTATGTATGCTATTATGCATTATTCTGAGCGTTTTCCTTGTAAATTGGTATATTTTCAAGCTTCTAAGTGTTCGGGTTGTTTTGGAGCAAAATGATGCATTTCAGAACANTGTTCTAAAAAATCTGGATGCAATGGATGCTTTAAAGTCAAGCTAAGTGTTAAAAGGGGGTGGTTTTCTAAAAGGTCGTAAGTGCAATGAACATAAAATGCATAAACATAAAAAGAAGCATAAAATGGTCATATTTAAAAACAGAGTAAAAGCAAAGAAGGTGAAGATGTAAGGAATATAAAGCAGTTCCTGAGAATAAAGGGTAATTGACTAAGGATCCATCATGGACTACCTAAGTACCTAAAATACCTTATACAATGAGCTAACCCCTAGACAGTAGCAACATATGCAATCAATTACAATTCCTTGGTAATCAATCTCAAGCAAAGCAGCCACAGACTCAACTGCCGTCATAGACGGTGACTACCTAGCAGGCATTAACAACAACTACTCTAGTCAATAAGCTTCCTAAACATCTAATGCCTTAGAAGGGGAAAACGAATCTCTTAAATCGCCTAGGTCCGGACCTAACGGCAGGTTTTCAGTCCCTTTCGGGTAGAAATACAATCAGTATTACAAATAGGTGAAACAGAAGGGATCTAAGAACAAACAACTTAGGTACTAAGGTAAACCCAGAACATCAACCCTAGTCTACCCCCATCCTCAGAAACTTAGTGGACTACTCACTACTCATGGGAGTAGAAGCAGAGAAAACATAAAGCATAACCTTAAAGCTAAACATGTAGATCTAAGAAAAACATATGAAGAACAGCAAGAACACAAACCCATAAATGAAGAGCAGCAATAAAACAGTAAACAGAGATGATGAACAAACTTAAAAACAGAAGATTAAAGCTTAAAACGAAAATAGAGATGCACAAACTAAACAACAACCTAAAGCTAAGCAAGAAATCAAAGGAAAAACAGTAGATTAACTTAAAACTTGAAAGAAATCTGGTTTTTACACCAAGAACATGAAGAACAACAAAAGAAAATAAAATCTAAGACTAAAACCTAAAAAGGAAAGAAAAACTAAGCTTGTTGCAAATAGAGGCGAATGAGGGCTTTTATAGTGTTTAGCGAAAAGCCCTAATTCGCACTAAACACAAAAAGCTAATGATTGTCTTGGATCTTGGGTCTTGGTTCAGGTGCTATCCGAAATTGAGTTGGGCGGGTCGGAACGTGTTTGGCTTTGAGTTAGTAAGTGCATGATCGATCCGGNTCCAGAAGTTGAGCTTGAGATCAATCCATCTCGTTTGTGTCTTGGACGAGATCGATCTGATGTTGAGTGCTGGGATCGATCCAGAAGTGATGCATGATCGATCCAGGAGTGAGTGCAGGATCGATCTAGGAGTGTGTGCAGGATCGATCCATGAGTGAGTGCATGATCGATCCAAGAGTGAGTGTAGGCTCGATCCAGGAGTGTGCTTGGATTGATCCAGATAGGTGCTGAGATCGATCTAGGTAAGTGCTG
>OVBE01016359.1:0-10983 GCA_900406425.1 Iberis pinnata | reverse complement strand
TTTAGCTTGCATTTAGGTCTAGATAGGCTGCATTTTGCACATTATTGCATATTTCAGCTGTTTAAGAAGTGAGGAGCTGAATTGGAATCAAAACCGATGAAAATGATAATAAAATAAACTCAAAAAGGAAATTGCAATGGCCATACCGGTTTAGTGCACCGGTTTGCACCAAACCGGTATCAACTCTTCAGAAGAAAGAGACCAAAATCGGGAAATTGCACAGGTTTGTGCAAACTGGTGCACTGCTTGAATACTCATACCAGTTTGTTGCACCGGTTTGCACCAAACCGGTATGAGTAAAAAAGTCAACATTTCAACATTTTCTTCAAGACTTTACCCATTTTGACTTGGGTTGACCCAAGTATTTTGGGTTAGCACAATGCCATTTTTAGGAGACTATATAAGCCTTCTAAACCTATTTTTAGGGAATCTTATGCTTTATCTTATCTTTTTATCTTTTGCTTTCTTAAGAACAACTTTGTAATCACATTTGGAATCTTATGTTTATTTGAATTTGATTTGTTGCTTTATTGCTTCTTATCTTGTCAAATATTCTTCTAATCATGATTCAACCCATATCTAATATTTGATTTTGTGTTTTCTCAATGATTAGTGAGTAGTTCTTTGCTAAGCAAATGAGTTAGGTAGATTAGGGTGATTAGATGGTTGATCTTGATGTTTAGGGCTTAGATACCTTATATCCTCATTCATTATATGTTCTTAATGCTAGATTTGTCTTGGCCATTCAAGTTTAGATCATAGGTGCTTTATTGCCCGAAAGGTGTTCGATGAAATGCTTGAACCAACTATTGAATGCTAAATGAGGTCTAATCAAGAGATTGTGTTAGTTACTGTAGTGGTTGATCATGGATTAGAACTTAAAGCTTCTTGATTGTGTAATTGTCCAAGAGATTATTTTAGTTGCATGATTAGGAAAGGGATTAGTGCCATGAAAGTGGATTGGTCAAATTAAGGGAATCTTAGACCAATGATTAGCATTGAATGATAGTATAAAGCATCATGAGATACCATTTGATCACTCAAATCAATAACTTTTGCCCATTTATTTAGGCTTTTTAATCTTGATTTACATTTTAATCTTTTGTTGACTTTTGCATTGTTGACTTTGGTTGCTTTTGGAATTATGCATGATTAAGTGTTCTAAAACCAAACAATTCTTATTTGCTTAGACTAGACATGATTCTCTTAAGTTCTAGTGTGTTAATTGCTCCCAATTTAATAATAATTTGGTCAAACGATTAATGATCGGTTAGATAATTTTCTAATAAATAAAATAAGTTCTTATATATTTACGAAAATAAACTAATATATATTAATTTTTTTTTAAATAAGTGTAGTCATAATATATATATATATATATATATATATATATATATATATATATATATCTATATGTTTAATGATAAATAATAAAATTAGTACAACGAATCCTCACCATGCTTTGCCCGGAAGTACAAGCGTTATCAACATAATACATATATTATAGAATATAACTTGATTTTATATTTCTAAATTTTTCTTAACTTAAAAATCATTACAAACCTAAATCAACTAAATCATAATCAAACTTATATTTTTATTAAAAAATTTTAAATACTCAAAATGAAAATATTCAAATTTATACTTTAGATAAATTTGTTTCATTATTTTGACAAGATATTTTCCATAAACATTACTTAACTAACATATTATTAACATAAATTAAATATTTCAAAAATAGTCTAAAAAATCACAAACCTTCATTAACCAAACCAATAAAGTGTTGTCGTTAAGTTGACTACCTGATACACTCAGGTTTTAACCCAAATATATTCACTACAAGTGAACAGCAAACATACAGGGATCGAATCCACAGAGACCAGAAAAGCACGACTCTCAGTTTAAAATAGAGTTAAGCTAAGAACAAATTTAAAATGATGATTGTAACTGAGAAATAAAAACAACGAATAAATAAAAACGATTGTAAAACAATTAGAGAAAACGCTAGGCAATAGAGAATTCCGCAGGTACTCAGGTTAAAGGTCAAAGTTAACATGCAGGATTGGTTACTGAAAATAAATCCCAACTCGAAAGAAAACAATAGACTAATCTTCTCCCAAAGTATTAGACCCTACTCTCGAATTACTAAACACAAACTCCCGCCGTATTTCGATAATTCGATCATGCATTTCAATTCTAATTCGATAAGTCCATAAGCCCCTAAGAAAATACTCCCTCAAACAAAGGCACTTATTCACCTAGATTAGATTAGGCTTCTAAACCAAATCCCTTTGAGTTTATAATTCTATGATCAATGAACTAGTTAGCTAGTATAATTCATGCATTAAGAACGAATCTAACAAAGAGACTACTCAGATATGATTGCAAGAATAAAAATCATAGATTGAGTAAACATAGAAGAATTAAAAAGCCAAATTGTATATAAAGAAATCAGAGTTCAGAAATCCTCTCAAATACAGATGTAGATCTCTTCTCTCTGGAACTCAGCGATAAAACTTGTTCTAAAAACTTAATAAAACTTCTCTCTCTTTTTTTGTTTAAGCCAAAAGGGCTTGTTATAGTTTTTATACGAATGAAAATAATGTCTAAATGATAAAAAAAACTAATGATAGATCTTGACATAAGTGATCGATCGATCCAGGGGTGGATTGATCGATCTAGGCTTCCAGGGAAAAATTTCGCAAAACTCCAAGTGCTTTGGATCGATCGATCTGTCCTTGTCCGAGACCATTCTTCATTTGCACTTGAATTCTTCTAAAAGTCGTCATTTTTGCTCCAGAACGTCCCAAACACTGAAAACAAGCTAGAAACACAAGGAAAATACTCGGATAACACTAAATAATAGGTATAAATACCAACCAAAAAGTGTTAAATCTGAGTGATATCAACTCTCCCAGACTTAGATCTTTGTTTGTCCTCAAGTAAAGCAAAAACCATATCTGAAGAAGAGGTTTGAAAAGGACCACATAGGAACTCTCAGAATCTCATCAACCCAAGTTCAAACATCAAAAAACCCAAGTCACCAATCCCAGACAACCACTGCAAATTAATTGTTTACCACCACATAACCAATGACATGCTTCCTACTCTAAATCCCAAATCAATCAGATAATCAAATCATTTCAACCAGCTATCTACATTCAAATTTGTACAAATGGTGTGTTCTTGCCGATGGGGTATCGATCAATGCCTGCTAGAGTATCTTTTCTATCAAAGCGCCCATACCTAAAAGAGCATCCAACGACTTCTACTCCTGACCCTTTTTTCCCCTTTCTCACTTCTTTGAAAGAATCGCACTTTTCTGCGTTATTCTTATCTCTTTTTTTCTTTATTATTTCTTTTTTCAAAAGAACCGCACTTTTCTATGTTTTATATAATGATATCGAACTTACACCGGGTTAGTAGTCATCATAGATTCTAGTCATTATTCTTTTGACTCGACTTGACTCATCTAACAAAACGAAAAATTTGAAAATTTTCGCCAAAATAAAAATATACCAAAATAATGTTAGTAACTACCATATCCCCTCCCCTAGACCTACTCCACACCGTCCCGGTATGAAAATAAATCCAGAAGAAAGAAAAATGAGCAGAATGTAAATAAGTCAAAACATCAAAAATCCAAAACAAAAAGAAAATATATAAGTCCAAAAAGAAGAAGAAAAGAATGGATAACCAGGAAATGATCAGTCCCAAGACTGTCCTGAGCTGTCAGCTCGTCTCGCTATGCGATCTGAAGAATCCCTATCCTCATCACTCTTATCTCTATGTGTTCTGAAACAAGTCGGTCTTCTGATCTTCGCCAATGCGCCCCATATCCTCTGAACCATGATGTGTGTCCTCTCAGCAGCATCTGCTTTCCATATGATCGTCTTGGCGTCCATGAAGTCGGGTCGCCGGGGTGGCAAGTCATACTCACTGCAATCCTCAGGTAGGATAGGTGAGCCATCCTCTGGACTAGGGTCCCGCTATTATCTCTGAGTGGACCGCCTACTACATACTGACCCTCGAGAAAGTCTTGGTGCATCAGGCACGAGATCAACCCCGTCAACTAAACGGTCAGCTCCCAGAAGAAAACATATATTCTCTAGGGAAGAGACGCTAGTGAGATCCTCATGTGGTAGCATGATCTTGCACCTCTGACCTCCCGATTGTAGAAACATGTAAGCTCGATCCTTGGTAAACCACTTGGTTGAGCAAAGGAACAGCCAATCCACTTGGTTATTCAACACCGATGGGAGAAACAACCCGAGAGGAATCTCGATATGTAGAAGAATCAGGGTAACCTAACAACCCATTACTTCAACCCGAGACGGGTTCCTCAGCGCATCTAGATTCCGACTAGCTAGAATCTTAACAAAAATCCACCCAAGGTTGGCATCGTGGCGAACCGGATCCTGGTCAACCTCATAAGTCACTGCCGTGTGATGGCAAATGGCAAAGTGGAGGAGCTCAAGCTCCTAAGAACTGACTGCTGCCACTTCAGACTTTCCGTAGAAAGTGTACCCCAATACCTTGAGTGTAATGTGGACAGCCGGGTTAGGGATACCGGTAAGCTTCACCACTCTAGACTCATACCGCCCGTGCGCTATTACGTCCCAAAAATCCATGTAGGAATAGAAGTTGGAAAACTCAAGTAGATTCCCTTCGTCCTTGAATCCGAAAATGGGACCGAACTCTGCCACCAGGATCCTGTAAAGAATGTCGCAGCAAAAGAATTGTACCTCTGTTTTGGCGATGAACAGGTTCCGTGGATCTGGACCGGGGGTGTGGATGCGGAACAAGGCTAGGAATTGCCTCGCAAGATCAGGATAGAGAGGGTAATCCCAGAATAGGAAGGTTCCGAGACCCATGTAGTGGAACAGCTCCACAACGTCACCGTCTAATCCCAGCGCCGCTAAAGTCGGATGATTAGCGATCCGCGTCGGCTCCAGCTGCTTTTGATCAAAGAATTGTAGAACATGGAATCGAACTGATCCCATTTGTCGGAGAACTTGCGCTCATTCCATCCTTTGTGACTCTTGAGTGCGAAACCACTAAGTCGAGGCGACAATTATTGAACCGCGTCCTTGGTTTCCAAGGCAATGGAGATTGTGTGAACCTCGGGTCAAGGACTGGATCAATTTCTTCAATATCCTGGTTTGTGGTGCTGCTACTAGAAACCACTTTTCCCTTTTTTTTTAGCGGTTGCGTTCGTCTTCTTTGCTACTGGCGGTCTAGCTGAACTCGATTGATCAATTTGTGGTTCAGTTCACTTAGCCGTTCTGCTCCGGGTGGATTAACTTCGGCTGACTTGTGCTGGTTGATGTGGTCCTTCGTCACTCTCGTTTCCGGAATCGTCAGAACCGTAAATTAAGTTTTGTTAAGCCATCCTGAAAAGAAAAAGACTTCAAAGAAAAATGAGTGTCTCGTTCAATCCAAAACATCCATAACATAAATGTTCATACTCCAAAACAAACGTATTCAAAGGTTTTAAAACAATCATAATGAAAAGTTTTCAAAAGAAATCGTAATCAAAACCAATAGAAATTGAATCGACATATTCTAGCAATCCATATGCAATCCTAGAGCAATCCACATTCTCAATCAATCCAAACAACTCCGTAGAACCATCCAAATTCCACTGAATCCAAATTTCCTTTTGAAGACTCAAACCAAACTTATCAAATTTTGAAAATTCGACATAAATCAACAAAAATCCATATGCATGCCTCAATCAAACTCCAAATACATGTAATAAGGCCATAATCCACCAATTCCCAACCTTAAAACAACCAAAATCATAAATACCTAAAAACCCCAAAAATTTTGGAATTTCAAAGAGACAAAGGGATGCTTACCTTGCTTGAATCGAAAAACTTGTTGGATAATTGGAAAGAGCTCGAAAAGTCGAGTGGAATAGGCTCAAGAAACAATAAAATCCAGTGAGATAGGAAGAAGACTGAGTTTGGGAGATTTGGAGGTTTTTGAGAAGTTTGAATGTTGATAATGGAGGAAAAAGAGTGTTTAGGGTTGAATGGGGGAGATGAAATAGGGTGAAAATCGGTTTAAATTGGGTAAAACTGGTTTAATCATCCAAAATCCGGTTCAGTTTAATTCAGATTCGACTTACCTGGACGACGGATCGATCGATCCAAAATTTCGCAAAAAAAAAAAAAAAACAGTTTTAAGGATCGATCGATCCAAAGGGGNAAAAAAAAAAAAAAAAAACAGTTTTAAGGATCGATCGATCCAAAGGTGGATCGGTCGATTTGACTGTTTTATTTTTGAATCCGGTACCGATGGATCGATTGATCCAACTAGGGATCGATCGATCTAAACTTACGTCAAATCTGCTTGAATAAGGATCGATCGATCCATATGAGGATCGATCGATCCATATGAGGATCGATCATTTGAACTTACAACAAATCTGTTTCCACCTGGATCGATCGACACATGGATCGATCTGAACCCTTGACCAGATTACCTAAACTTCCGAAACACTTTGAACTCAAAAATAAAAGTTAAAAATTAGTAACCCTAAAACTAAACTGACTCAAAACTTGAAATACTAAACTAAAGAAAACTCAAAACAGTGGGTTGCCTCCCACTCAGCGCTTGTTTAACATCATGAGCTTGACGGTACTTACCTCTAAGCAGAGGTTGGATCAACAAGAGAAATCTCATATTCTTCCAAAAGATCTGAGGCTGCTAGATAAGGTTCCCATTCACCACAAAGTCATTCACTTGACGATTATTGAGAACAACCGCACCATACGGTTTCACTTCTTTTATCAAAAACGGTCCAGAGCATCTAGACTTCAAGTATCCAAGGAAGAGTTTCAATCAAGAATTGAACAGCAGTACCTGATCACCTGGTTGAAAGTCTCGTGGAATGATCTTCTTGTCATGTGCATCATTAGTCCTTTCCTTGTAGATTCTGGAGTTCTCATAAGCTAAGTGACAAATCTCTTCAATTTCATGCAATTGAATGAGACGCCTTTCTGCTGTGGTCTTTATGTCAAAGTTCAGCAACTTGACAGCCCATGCAGCTTTGTGCTCCAGTTCTACAGGTAGGTGACAAGCTTTACCATATACAAGGTTGAAAGGTGTAGTGCCAAGAGGGGTCTTGAATGCAGTTCTGTACGCCCATAGATCATCATCGAGCTTCAGAGACCAGTCTATCCTAGACCCATTTACCATTTTCTGTAGGATAGCTTTGATTTCTCTGTTAGAAACCTCCACTTGTCCACTTGTCTGAGGGTGATATGGTGATGCAACCTTATGCTTCACCCCATGCTTCCTAAGCAATCCATCAAAGACCCTATTGATGAAATGAGTACCTCCATCACTAATAACCACTTTAGGAACACCAAACCTGGGAAAAATTACAGACTTGAACATCTTTAGTACCACTTTTGCGTTATTAGTGGGGATAGCAATTGCTTCAACCCACTTAGAGACATAATCAACAGCTACCAAAATGTAAAGGTTATTATGAGAAACAGGGAAAGGACCCATAAAATCAATTCCACATACATCAAAAACTTCTACTTCAAGAATAAAGTTCAGTGGCATCTCATTTTGCTTTAAGATGTTCCCTTGTCTCTAACATGAATCGCAGCGAGAGATGTATGCATGAGCATCCCTGAACATAGTTGGCCACCAAAAACCTGCTTGGAGTACCTTAGAAACCGTGTTGAATGTGACAAAGTGACCAGCATAATATGAACCATGATAATGATATAGAACATTCTGAATCTCCTCTTCAGACATAAATCTTTGAAACATACCATCTTTACACAACTTGTAGAGATATGGCTCATCCCAATAGTAATGTTTGACATCCCTCAAGAACTTCTTCTTTCGGTATCCTGAGAAATCTTGTGGTACAACATCAACATCTAAGTAGTTAGCAAAATCTCTAAACCATGGAGTAATCAAATGAGTTTTATGGCGTCTAGAGATGGAGAAATCCGCATCCCCGATAGTGCTTATTGCACATATGCGTTCCTCTGGAAAAGAATCATCTATAGGAACGTCTTCTTCGACTTGGAGTTGGGAAAGATGATCTGCAACTCCGTTCTCAATGCCTTTCTTGTCCTTAGTCTCCAAATCGAATCTATGCAAAAAGTAGAATCCAACCTAATAATCTGGGTTTAGCATCCTTTTTAGAAAGGAGATACCGCAATGTCGCATGATCGGTGTGGACTACTAATTTGGATCCCACTAGATAGGATCTGAACTTCTCAAAGGCAAAGACAATCGTTAGGAGCTCTTTCTCAGTTATTGCATAATTACGTTGAGTTGTATCAAGAGTCCTAGAGGCATAGTAAATGACGTGAAGCTTCTTATCCTTTCGCTGTCCAAGAATAGCTCCCACAGCGAAATCACTTGCATCACACATCACTTCAAAGGGTAAATCCCAGTCCGGTGGTTGCACAATAGGAGCACTTACCAATGCTCCTTTGATCGATAGAAAGGTAGATTTGCAATCGTCATCCCATTCAAACTTGACATCTTTGCACAGCAGCTTCATAAGAGGTCTAGAATGTTTCGAGAAGTCTTGAATGAATCTTCTATAGAAGCCTGCATGACCTAAGAAGCTGCGAATGTCCTTAACGCATTTAGGAGCTTGCAAGTTAGTCATAACCTCAATCTTAGCCTTATCCACTTGAATCCCTTTCTCAGAGATCTTGTGTCCTAACACAATCCCATTCATCACCATGAAATGATACTTCTCCCAGTTCAACACTAATTTTTCTCTTCACACCTCTGAAGAACCCTGCATAGGTTAGCAAGACACACATCGAAAGAAGAACCATAGACAGAAAAATCATCAATGAAAACTTCCATGATATCTTCAATAAGGTCAGTAAAGATAGACATCATGCATCTTTGAAAATTTGTTGGAGCATTACATAAACCCAAAAGGCATCCTGCGATAAGCGTAAATACCAAAAGGATATGTGAATGTCGTCTTCTTTTGATCGTATGGGTGAATTGGAATATGAAAGAAACCTGAATAACCGTCTAAGAAACAATAGTAAGGGTGGTTAGCCAATCTCTCTAACATTTGGTCAATAAAAGGTAAAGGAAAATGATCTTTGCGGGTTGCAGCATTCAATTTCCTATAGTCTATACACATTCTATGACCTGTGATAGTGCTAGTCAGAATCAACTCATCGTTCTCGTTCTTAACCACTGTTATTCCCCCTTTCTTAGGAACTACATGAACAGGACTAACCCAACGACTATCGGATATAGGATAAATAATACCTGCATCTAGAAGTTTCATTATCTCTTTCTTAACAACATCTTTCAAGTTAGGATTTAACCTTCTTTGATGTTCTAGAGAAGTCTTCGATTCATCTTCTAAATGTATCCTATGGATGCAAAAATCTGGTGAAATCCCTGTGATATCATCTAAGGTACAAGCTAGAGCTCTACGATACTTTCTTAGCTTATAGAGAAGTATTGTGGTCTCTACGTTATTCAAATCAGCATTCCTTATCACGGGATAAGTAGAATTAGGACCTAGAAATATGTACCTTAGCCCGGCTGGAAAAGGTTTAAGTTCCAGTTTTGGAGCTTTTAGCTCGCTCCATTCATCTTTAAGGGGCGCATGGTACTGTTTAGGTAAAGACTTGGTAGTTGTCTCCAATGATTCCACTTGGTTGGCCATCCTTTCGATACTCCTACAAGAGTCTAACATCTGGGTATAACCTGAAACATCATCTCTAAGGGAAAAGAACTCATCAGCAGCGTTAGTCAATGCAATCTCTAAAGGATCATCAAGTAAGAAGTTATCAGAAACTTCCTCAACAACCTCTGTGATGGTGTCTACCCAAAAGGATTTGGCATCTAGAGCTGGTTTCTTCAAAACATCTTGTAAATTGAACTTCATAACCATACCACCAAGATGAAGATCTATCTTTCCTTTCTTCACGTCAATAATAGCTCCAGCTGTTGCCAAAAAGGGTCTTCCCAATATGAGATGATCTTTTGGTTCTTCTCCAAACTCCAGAACCACAAATTCGGTTGGTACAAAAGCTGCCCCAATTTTCATAGGAAGGTTCTCAAGAACTCCGACCGGATACTTCACATAACAATCAGCAAGAATAAGTGAGATCTTGGTGCCCTTTATATCAGTCATACCCAACCTTTTAGCCACATAAAGAGGCATAAGGTTTACACTAGATCCCAAATCACAAAGGGATCTTGCGAATGTAAAATCACCAATCTCTACCAATATAACAAAGCTTCCTGGATCTCCAAGTTTCTTAGCCATATAGTTCTGAAGTATCGAGCTACATTCTTCTGTGATTAGCATTGCTCCCTCTTCCAAACTGATCTTACTCGTGAGCATGTTCTTGACATATTTCCTTAAAGAAGAAATCATCTGACTAGCATCGGAAAATGGTAATCGAACGATATGTTCTTGGATCATCTCCTTGCACTTTGCATCTTCTAGATCTTTTCTAGACTTCTTCAGTTGCACTGGGTATGGAACCTTAGGTTTGTAAAATCGAATTGGAGTTTCAGCATTCTGGGGAGTGGGATCGATCGATCCGAGGTTGGATCGATCAATCTCCTTGTTTTTTGAATTTGAGATCGACGGATCGATCGATCCAGTAGGGATCGATTGATCTCAATCTCTGCGGATTTTTCTAAATTGTCCTTTTCTGCAGGTTTTTCAGTTTCTTTAACCAGAACTTCATCAGCTTTTTCTTTCACAACAAGAGACTTTCCACTTCTCAACATAGCAGCATTCACATACTCCTCCTTGTAGTTTGAATCAAACATCCCATAAATAAAACTTGGTGGTCTCTTCACAGCTTCAGCGGTTTGAACCACTTGAGTATCCAAATGCTTGATATGAGAAGACAATCTTTCGAACTTTTGATTCAAATCACCATATATGTGATAACACTTGAATTTCATGGTTTGTACATAACATTTCTTATCATTTTTTAGCTC
>OVBE01016358.1:0-10984 GCA_900406425.1 Iberis pinnata | reverse complement strand
ACATAATTAAACTTAAGTATTTGCTAGACTTAGGATTAGCAAATCCATTGTTTATCAGATACCTCGCGAGCATCATCCTTAGGTTATATGTTTGTTCCTTCAGAGGCATGGTGCAAATCGAAGATCTAGAATCCTAGAACGTTCTGTGTCTGATACCAACTGATGGAGATTCGAAATCTATGTATGTAATGGGGTTTAGAAAGATATTCTCTTTCTAGGTTTGTGGATACTCTCAGTTTTAGGATTAACGTAGGAAAGTCATGGAGATTATAATAAACAAAGATTACTTGCGAATCAAGCAAATTCGATGATAACAGTATGACAAAACATGTGGGTTTCTTCACTAGCTAAGAAAAGATAGAAGCATCGTAGCTTTCAACCCTGAAACAAAGCAAGAAAAATCGATTTCCGTCAAATTCCCTGTTGGATCTAGGATCATCGACCACCTGAATCTAGGGTTATCAACCACCTGATTTGAGTTCTTCTTTGAAAGGGTTCTGAGTCTTTAGTTATTAATCCCATAAAGTAAGGTCGTCGTGGACGGGGTTCATGGTCGTTGATCCTTTACAAGAAAAGGTGAGGTCGTCCACGTGCTGGACTAGCTCAATATCATATTATATTTTCCGTGTCCTTTTGTTCACTCTACAAAGTGAGGTCTTCCAAAAATCGGACTACCTCATACTGTTTCTTTATAAGTAAAGGTGAGGTCGTCATAGTACAAAATTAGGTCGTCATAATGAGATCGTTATAGTGAGGTTGTCATAGTAAGGTCGTCATAGTGAGATCGTCCTAGCGGGGTCGTCATAATGAGGTCGTCGACTACCTCATATCTCTCTGGAATTTCTCTCTGGAGTCTCTCTCTCCAAGTCCCCCTTTTCTTTCATCTTCCATCTCCTTTTATAGAGTTTCCATTAACACTATTCTCCTGGTGGGCTTTTTGGTCATGGGCCTTGAATGGACCTGACATCTTCTGGGCCCTGTTCATGGGTGAAACCCTTACCCAACAATATGTCCCCCCCCCTCGGTCTGATGATGTATATTAGCGAGCTTGTCGAAGAAAGGTGACAACGGGTCCATGGGATGTCGAGATCATTCATATGCCACTATGAATCACTGATATTCATTATGAAATATGCCCTCTCAAGCTCAACCATGATGAATGGATAAGCTTGGAATCTTGAAATTCTATCTCGTTAAAAACCTTTATTTGGAAAAACACTTGGGAAAAAACTGTAATGAGAGAAAAAGGAGTATAGTCTCTGAGTTAGGGTCTTCTGAGAGGTAACTTTGACCTGGCTATGAAGGACGAGCTCCGGGATCACAAGGTGAGGTTGACGAGGTAATCACCTTGCTAATTATTGATTGATGAGTGAGGACGGTGAGGCAATTCCTGAGTTCGTCTGATCTTATATCATGAATAATCTTTGCGGTGTTGTTCAGAGAGCTCCGGCTTTGTCTCTCTCTCTCTCTAGGTTTTTCCCAATGTTTTCCCCTTTAGTTAGAAGAGTTTTCGAACTTCTGAAGTCCAAGGTTGTAACTCCCCTTCGGTTCGGCATATCTCTTGGATCAAGGCGCAATACAATCATGTAGGATTAGGAGACCTAAAATAAGAATGAAAAATTTTGTTATATATGCAACATATACGAGGTAAACTTGGCTTTAAACTTGGTTTGTGATTTTCTCTTAGTGTACCGGGACTTTATATGAGGTAGTGACCTTGATATTAAAATTCTAGATCGGTAGAAGAAGTCGATGCATGTACTCGGCTTACGTTCTCGCGAGGTTTTATCCCGGATTATGTCTAGTTCGACCTACCAAGCTTCGATATTTAGATATGAGCTCCACCTACGAATTTCATGGATATTATTCATGTGCAAGTTTTGATCTTAGCTAAAGTGTAGTTCGGTAGACGAGACGATCGTGTGATAGAAGATGTGGTAATCAACTGAAATATAAGATAAACTTAAAAGTAAACTTAGCTTTCATACGGCAAGATGATGGAACTCTGTGCGAGTCTGGGCTTGGCTTACATTATGCTCGTCGTGCCCACTCAGAGTTCTAGGTCAACAATAAGCATACGAGTCTGGGCTTGGCTTGTGGTGCTTGTTGTTATGAGAATATGTGAATATGTACTCGGCTTTGTGAGGCTGAATTCTCTAGGGTGCAGGGCTGCGTTAACCTTGGTTTATAAGTGCTCTAGAAATTGACGAGCATGCGAGTATGGGCTCGGCTTACACCGCTCGTCATTCCTAGAACGTGCAAATTTGGGCTTGGCTTATTATGTTCGGCGTTCTTAAAACGCGAGGGTGCGAGGTTGCATTAACCTCGATTTACCCTTTTAGTATTCTAGATCGTTGACAAGCATGCGAATCTGGGCTCGGCTTATAGTGCTCATCGCTCCTAGTACGTGCAAGTCTAGGCTCGCTTAATCGGTGGTGCGAGTTTGGCCTCGGCTTATTTTGGCGATTGTGGCCTCAGCTTTTCTTTCTACTTCATTTGAGCAAGTCGTATGGGTGAGAGTTTGAGCTCTTCGACTTGGTCCCTGAATTGATAAGAAAATGTTATTAAATCCTCGTATATGAACCTGTAATTTTACCTAGCCTTTTGCAGGTTTGCAGTTGAGAATTTGGGGTCGCCGACCAGGTTGAGTGAAATCTTGAGTGAGAGCTTGGGTTGTCGACCATCTTGAATGAGAGCTTGGGTCATTGACCATCTTGATGGAGAGCTTGATTGAGAGCTTGGATCGTCAACCAACTTGATTGGGAGCTTAGGTCATCGACCAGCTTGATTGAGAGCTTGGGCCGTCGACCACCTCAGAGAGCTTGGGTCGTTGGCCAGCTTGATTGAGAGCTTGGGTCGTCGGCCAGCTTGATTGAGAGCTTGGGTCATCGACCACCTCAGAGAACTTGAGAGAAATCTTGAGAGCTTGATTGAGAGCTTGGGTCGTCGACCACCTCAGAGAGCTTGAGAGAAAGCTTGAGAGCTTGAATGATAGTTTGATCTTGTCGTCCACGTGAGAGAGCTTGAGTGAAAGCTTGAGCTCGTCGTCCAAGTGAGAGAGAGCTTGAGAACTTGGTAGAAAGCTTGAGAGCTTGGGTCGTCGACCACCTCATAGAGCTTAAGCAGGGCCGATCATGGGCCAAGACCAATAAGACCTAGGTCTCATGCCCCCAATTTTTCTTTTTTAGTTTACATAGCTTTTTAGATTTTATAGGCCCCAAAAATTTTTATAAAAAAATAATAGTGGCCCAAATAATAAATACATGAAATATTAGCCCAAAACTTTTTATATTGTCTCAAGCCCCTATAATTTCAGGACGGCCTTGAGCTTGAGAGAAAGCTTGAGAGCTTGAATCATAGTTTGAGCTCGTCTTCCACGTGAGAGAGAGAGGTTGATTGAGAGCTTGGGTCGTCGACAACCTCAGAGAGCTTGAGAAAAATTTTGAGAGCTTAAATGATAGTTTGAGCTCGTCGTCCACTTGAGAAAGCTTGAGTGAAAGCTTGACCTCATCGTCCACGTGAGAGAGAGCTTGATTGCTTGGAATAAAGCTTGAGAGTTTGAATGAAAGTTTGAGCTCGTCGTCCACGTGAGAGAGCTTGAGTGAAAGCATGAGCTCATTTTCCATGTGAGAGAGGGCTTGAGAGCTTGGGAGAAAGCTTGAGAGCTTGATTGAAATTTTGAGCTCGTCGTCCACGTGAGAGAGCTTGGGAGAAAGCTTGAGAGCTTGATTGAGAGTATTGGCTCGTCATTGACCAGCTAGGTCTATTGGTGTTACGACAAGGTGAGTTAGGCGAGAAGCTCATTTTGAGATAAAGTGATCTAGGCCATAGGTCCTCTTCTTAATGGGGTTTCCAAGAGCTTTGTGTGCTCTTAATGAGCTTTTTTAACAGCTTTCTTCCTCGTCATGAGCTTTGTGTGCTTGTCATGAGCTTTTTCTAAGAGCTTTCTTCCTCGTCATGAGCTTTGCTTGTCATGCTCGTCATGTGTGCTCGTCATAAATTTCTTAGCGCGTAATGCACATTGAGTTCATCATGAGTTTGGCGTTCTTGTTTCTTCTCTTAGCTTGTTAGGTCGTTGAGAACTTTTTCTCGCTTAGCTCGTCATGCACTTTTGCTTCATATGCATATTACTTTTACTTTTTATTCGTCCATATGAGCTCATCATGTCAGTCAGCTCTTCATGAGCCTCTTTCTTCTTCTTTTTTTAGCTTGTCAGGGCTCTTACCTTCTCATGAAAAATTGAGATGGTCGACGCTCCATTGAAAGAGAGGTGCAGAGCTTGCCTCGTCGCTCTATTGAAAGAGAGCTTGGCTCATCGCTCTGTTAAAAGAGAGCTTGAAAGCTTGTCTCGTTGCTCTGTTGAAAGAGAGCTTGAAAGGTAGGGTCGTCACTCTGTTGAAAGATAGGTAGAGAGCTTGGCTCGTCGCTCTGTTGAAAAAGAGCTTAAAAGTTTGGCTCGTCGCTCTGTTGAAAGAGAGCTTGAAAGCTAGGCTCTTCGCTCTATGGTTAGAGAGATAGAGAGCTTGGCTCGTCACTCTGTTGAAAAAGAGCTTGAAAGCTTGGCTCGTTGCTCTGTTGAAAGAGATCTCGAGGTTAAGTCTATTCTCACCTGCCATGCTCTGTGTTTTCATGCTCGTCGAACCTTTCAAAAGTGTCCCCATCGAAGTCGCCAATTGTTGAATCTAAGGTCGTCGACCACCTAATTATAGTTCTTCTTTGAAAGTGTTCTGAGGCTTTATTTATTAATCCCATAAAGTAAGGTCGTCGTGGAAAGGGTTCATGGTCGTTGGTCCTTTACAAGCAAAGGTGAGGTCGTCCACATGTTGGACTAGCTTAATATCATATTATATTTTCTTGTCCTTTTGTTCTCTACAAAGTGAGGTCGTCCACAAATCGGACTACCTCACATTCATTCTTATTGATTCTTTATAAGTAAAGGTGAGGTCTTCATAGTACAAAACAAGGTCGTCATAGTGAGACCATCATAGTGATGTCGTCATAATGAGATCATCATAGCGAGGTCGTCATAGTGAGGTCGTCGACTACCTCATATCTCTCTGGAATCTCTCTCTCCAAGTCTCCCTTTTCTTTGATCTTCCATCTTTTTTTATAGAGTTTTCATTAACACTATTCCCCTGGTGAGCTTTTTGGTCATGGGCCTTGAATGGGCCTGACATCTTCTGGGCCTTGATCATGGGTGAAACCCATACCCAACATTCCTCAAGAAATTGTGTGTAAAAACGTTGTTCGCCTCGGCGATAACAATCTGGTCTTGATATCAGCGACTGAGAATGTAATTTACGTTTACGCTCTCAAGAGTATACTCAATGATCCTAAGTGGGTGGTCGTGAATAAGATCATGAACAATGTATTGGCGAGCTACCGAGTGATTCATAGGTACGACTTGAGAACTAAGGAGTAGAGGGTCATGGGTTTGATTCCTAATTGGTGTAATCAAAATCTAGACTATTTTCTGTATCAATTGCACCATCTGTTGGGAATGTTCTGAAATATTCTGTACGTACTCTAGTAAAGTTGCAACATTAAAAGTTTAACAATCATATAATATTAGATGGTTATAATATTTTGCTAGAGACCGCTTATAATATATGGTCTGTGAATCCATTGCTATTATTATATGATCTTAGGGTCACGCACCTAAACAAATTGGATTACATAAATAAGTTGGATTAAATATATGTTATATAGAACATATACATTATTTATATATGTTTAATAAAAGCAATAAGATTGCACATGTATAAGTATATATAAGTTACGTACAAGTGATTTAGAATCACTCTCAATATGACGGTGGGCTTAAGGGCCCACTAAGTTAAACGTTATTATATATATATGCTTTGTTAACATGATTTATTAGGGGAACATGAAACCTAGAGAGAAATAGAGGTAGAGATTAATAGTTTCGTCATGTCGTGACGAATTCTGAGATTTGATCTCATCGGTACTAGCATACTGAGTTAAATTCAGTTTGTGTACGTGTGGATACCGGTAGAGGCACGACATTTGGAGTGTTCATAAATCTTACACTACTTCGATTAGTCGTTCCGCTGCAGAATATCCAGATATATTCAGATCTTTGTATTCTAGATTTATTTCAGTATTGGTGTGAATCCTGGCAGTTAGATTCGTAATTAGAATTTATAAAGCGTTATAAATTGTTACGAATTCCAACAGTAGTATCAGAACCCACGTGTATAATTCGAATTTAAATCTAGTTAATATGTTTGACTAATATATAAATTGTTTATACTGTATCGTTTGATAAGTAGGATATGATAACTATGATTTTGCAAGAAATCATTTGATGATTACGTGCATGTTGTAATGTTGTACGTTCGCTTATTTGGTTTGATAATTATCAAGTATTGCATGGTTTGATAATTATGCATGGTGTAATCGTATGATTTTGTGTATATGAGATAGGAACACAAATTGTTTTGTGTTCGATATCTTGGTTTGGTTTATGGTAAATCAAATCAGTTTGGTTTTTGAAAAGTCAAATCAGTTAGTTATCCAAATTTTATTTTTTAATTCTAATTTAATTAGAGTTAAAAATATAAGTTATGTTATCTGAATGAATGAATTATATTAATAATTAATTAATATTTTAATGTGATTAAGAAGTCAATTATTTTAATACACATATAAGATATGTATTAATTATAATTTGTTGATTTATATTGGATACAAATTTAAATATAAATATGGAATTAACCTAAATTTATTAGGAATTAAATTTATTATGTATTTGAAAGTTCCAATTTGATTAGTACTTATATATTTAATTTGATTAGATTATGAAAGAAGATAAAAAGGAGTTTTGATCAAAATTATTTTTATATATTTGATTGTTCTAATTGGATTAGAATTAGGAAATATAATTTGATTAGATTTTTTAAGGACATATTTTTATATGATCAAAATATTTTTCAACCATGAATAATTCTAATTGGATTAGAATTAGGAAATCTAATTTGATTAGATTTTATTTTATTATATAAAAGTTTGAAGATTTATCTTTGTAGAAAGATATTATCTACATTTCATTCTTTGTTTTTATTTAGTTGGAATTATCCTAATTAGATAGGATAAATTATATATTTTATTATTTTATATTAGATATATATTATAATAAAATATAGATTAAATAATAATTTAGGTCCTCAATAAATATTAAGTATTTTGAAGTCTTCCCAATTTTATAAATTGTCAAAACTTAAATTTTTGTATGGCGGGTCTGCCAATGCAGCGGCCTGCAATTTTCTTAAGGGTGAGACAATTGGTATCAATCGAAACTTTCTTTGTTGTATGGCGGGTCTGTCAAAACAGCGGCCTGCAACATTTTGAGAGCTAGATAGGTACCTATGGAATAAGATTGGTTTACTTGACTAGGCTATCAAAACGGTTTTGGGCTTAGAGACATAGGGTTGGATAAGACATAAGATGTCATCCACAACCAAGAATTATATTATATATAATTAGCAAGGGTGTTGATTACCTAAATAGCTAGATATTCAGGGGTTGAGCCAAAACTCACTTGGATTCTAGTGAAATATGGATCTTGGAACACTAAACTCATTTTGAGGAAATATTGTTTGAGTTTAGCATGAGTTTTCTTGATTGTTAAGAATACTCAAAATTTCATGAACATCATATTAAAATTCCTTAATTATTATTTATAGTTTTATCATACTCCCATAGTGCTTTTTCCATTTGATCTTTCCTTGAGAAGGAAAAACTTAACGGATTGAATTTTTTCTTATGGTATCTCATCTTGAGAATTGTTCTCAAACAAGAGAAAAAAGAATATGTCCTTGAGAAAAGAAATTCCTGAAAATCTTAGGACAAATATTTCACATGCATAATGGAATGCTTGGAATAAGCATTTCAGAGATAAGGTTGGTGTCTATTATCTTATGTTGGCAACCATGAACTTAGACTTGCATAAGCAATATGAGAATGTGGAATCGCCAATAGACATGATAGCTAGTCTGAAAGGATGTTTTGGGACAAGCACAAACTAAGATATATAAATCAGTTAAATCTCTCAATGAGTGTAAGTTATCAATAGATCGTCCAGTTAGCCCACATGTCATAAAGATGATGAGTTATATCGATAACTTGGAAAACCTGGATGGTGTTATTAGCTAAGAGTTGGCTATTGACTTTATCTTGTAGTCATTACCTTTAAGTTATAATATGTTCGTTATGAACTTTAACTTAATTGCATGAGATGCTTGAAGTAAAATCCTAATGTATTAAACGTACAAAAGGATGAAAAGGTTTAAGAAACAAGGTAAAGACAGATGATTTGGTAAGACAAGCTGGATTGAGAATCCTCAAAAGTCTGAGCCGTTTCAGAATTCTAAACCCATTGTTTATTGGTGATGACGAGTATCATTAATGTAATGGTTTTAGGCATTAGAAGAGAAATTACAATAAATACTTAGAGAAGTTGAAAAGAAGAGTTATGAATCTTCTTCTCCATGTATAAGTGTTAAATGTTACTGACTATAATTATATTATTTGGGTATTGGATACTAGATGGTGCATTCACGTTTGTGAAATTGTGCAAACATCATCAATAGTATAATTATGGAAGATAGGAAAGTAGACCTATACATAAAAATGGAGCAATAGTTGTTACATATGTTGTAGGATTACTGTATCTATCTTGGCTTTAGACATGGTTTGAGGATTTAAAGATTTTTCTTTATTTATCCTTTCTTTTGAATGTTTGAATAATTTTATTTTCAAGAAAATAAAGACTTGATTTTTATTGTGATAAAATATTTTGTTGATAGCATTAGAGAATGAGATGTATATTTTAACTAATGTCTTTCTATAACATTTGAATCAAAAGGTTGTAAATCTTTTGTGATATTGTCCTTTGGGTGGTATAAATAAGAATTGCATTTCGAAGTTTCATAGTGATGAACTTCTGCATTCTTTTGTATGAACTAGTGACTTTTTGGATCTAGGACATTTAGATGTATCTGAATCAATAAGTTACATCACTAGAGAAAATTACTACTTCATTATAATTGCTGATAATTTCAGTAAATTAAGTTATGTTTATACGATAAACATAGAGATTAATTCTTTGAAAAAGTTTAAGGAAATTTATGGTGAAGTGAATAACAAATGGTTCGTTATTAGTAACTCAACTTTTAGAAGAGTAAAAGTTTTTGAAAGCTAGTGGGAGTAAAATTTTATGGTACCCTAATAAACTGCGTAAGTGATTTGAATATGAAAGTCATATTAGATTCTTGCAAGATCGAACCTTAGGTTTAGTGGGAGACATGCGTTTGTGAATTGATGTTCAGGAAAACATAGAATTTCTATGTATTAATATAATGAAATTGGTTTCATAGATTATTTGATTATTGGATAATTAAATAATTTTCCCTATATAATTTATGTTATTCTTATAGGTCATCAAGTACGTGACTTGATCATGAAACCCTATAAGTGTAAGATGACATAAATTAAGAAGGTCCCTAGTCAAAGTTATTAACATGTGACATTAATAACTATAAGTGACTAGTATGTGCGGTGACTGATCACTAAGTTTCGTGAAGTCGTTAATATGTAGTATTAAAGTCAATCACATAGATATGTGTTGGAGAACATAGTATTGGACTGACCCGCGATGAGAACTCTACAAGATTGTTATATGATTGTCATAAGATTTTCTCATGACAACTATAGAGTATAGTCTTTTGACCTGAGTTCGTCATGTTTTCTTACATATGGATTGGTGCACTTTGACTTTGTCAAACGTCAGCCGTAAAAGGTTATTATAAATGCATTGATCAAGTGTATTTGAAAAGCGTGTAAGGAACAGGAATAAAACAAGATGGAAATTTTCCCTCTTATATAACAGGAGATAAATATCTCTGGGCCTATCAAAGATTTGATACTGGGAAATGCATGGCCGTTCTCAAACGAGGTGAATGTCAGTCATTTGTCTAATCAATATAAATCGGAGTTCGATAAACGTGATCTAGCTTATTAAGGATGACATAGTTTCTTGCCTTATGCTGAGATCGAGATATAGAGACAAAAAGATTATGGGAATAGATGATTCCAGTACAAGTGGGAGGTTGTTGGAAATGTCCTGAAATCTTCTGTACTTACTCTAGTAAAGTTGTAACGTTAAAGTTTTAACATCATATAATATTAGATGGTTATAATTTTTTGCTAGAGACCGCTAAGACCATGTACAATGGGGTGTTGAATAAATTTATTCAACAGTTGACTCTCTCCAATGAGGGTGTTGAAAAAAAAAATGAGGTGGATTAATTGATGTTCAACATCGATTGAATCAAAAATGGTGGGGTCATGTTGATTTAAACATCCACCCAAATTATTTAACCTCAATCATTTCATAATAAACTATTTTTATATTTACAAATTTTATATCAAAATTCATAATTTTTTCTCCTCTATAAATAGAAACTTGTTTCATTTGATTTGGACATAGAAAAAAAATCATCAATAGATCCCAACATAAGTCTGCAATATGGACATAAATCTGCAATACAAGAAATAAATCTGCAATACGGAAGCAATACAAGCAATAAATATGCAATACATAAATTGCATATTTGTTTTACATTACAAATTTGTTTACTTCACTGCAGACTTGTTTTTGTCCCTGCAAATTTTGTAAAAGCATAAAAAATAATATATATAAAATAAAAAAGTGGGATAAAGTGTTGAATTTATTCAACAAACTATTGTAGTGACTATGTGTTGAATGAGTGTTGAATAATAAGGTGGAACAAAGAAAAAATGAAGTGGAGTGAAAAAGAGGGTGTTGAAACCATTGTTGATGGTCTAATAATCTAAGGTCTATGAGTCCATTGCCATTATTATATGATCCTACATAGTCACACAACAAAGCAAATTGAATTGCTTAAGTTGGGTTTAATATATGTTATAATATATATATATA
>OVBE01016357.1:0-10984 GCA_900406425.1 Iberis pinnata | reverse complement strand
TTATTAATTTTAATTACTATTTTAGTAATTATAAATATTTATCACTGTTAAATTTAAAATTATATTTATAAAATTTATTAATTTATTAATTCATATTATCATTTTAATTATTATTATAATAATTATATTTTTAATTATTCTTATAAATTTTAAAAATTATTATTAAAATTATTATTTAACTATTTTATAATTGAAACCGTAAATTTCAAATCGTAAGCTCGATTCGATATGTCTGAGATTGGTCAGCTGTCAGGACCTTCGGACACGTCCCCGATTGGTACACTGGTGCCTGAGACGCATGCACCTGAAGGACATTCGCAGCTCCAAGAGCGAAAGTCTATAGAGGATCTCCTAGTCCAGCCTGGACGTGAGAGATTGCCGCGACTGCACCTGTCTGCACGACGTGGTTTATACAGTTGGAAAACGGCATCAAAAATTGTATCAAGCGACTGATGTAAGGACTTTTCAAACTCATTTATCGAACGTTTAGAGATATGCCACCCGCAAACTAGGAGTACTGGTTTTATTGTTTTGCGGTAAGACCTATATCAATTTACGAAAAAATTTAAAGTATATGTAGTTACTAACATAAAACTTATAAACTTTATACCTCGAGTACAACTGGGCACCTCTGATGACCCGAGAGGTCAAGATGGATTTTTATGCACGAGCGTCCAAGACGTACACTCATCACGAGTATGCTTGGAAGACTAGTTGGTATACGGATGGCAAGAAGCATAACATGATGCTTGATGAAGTCTTCGAAGGCTTCCTCAAATATTGAGAGGACGAGAAGACCAAAGAAAAGTCGACGACAAACAAGAAAAACCGGATGAGTACCTGAGATGGCAAGGTTTTAGCGACTACGAACAACGGTTCGAAGAGTGCGGTCACTCGATCCGATGAGATGGTATGAAAACATTTTCAATATACCAAACTTAATAAATTGAATATTCAACTCTCATTTGATTTTCAATTTTAAATTAGGAGCGTGAGACTAGACATCGACCAGGGCCGCTCGAGCTTATGGAGGACATCCACAAGAACAAGACGATGGGTCAGATACAAGATCCGGTTGTTCGCGAGGTTGTCCAGACAACACGATGGCATATCTAGAAGCGGGCATATTAGGAGTCCGTTAATAATGATGCACTCCCGCTTCATACACAGTATGAGATTGTGTCTCAAGTATGTAATATGTTAATTACATTTTAAATTATAACTTAAAATAATGGTTTGTTTTAACATAATGTTTACTTTTTATATCTTGCAGGTTACGAAGAAAAAAAAAGGGCGCATGTTAGGGCTCGGGAACATGGCCTCTTACTGCGCATGTTAGGGCTCAGGAACATGGCCTTTACTGTTTCTCAGGATCCTCTCGATCGAGGGTTCTGTTTAGGAGGAGGAGATGCGACAGAAGGACGCGGCTATGGAGGCGATGCAACAGGAGATGGCTGAGATGGGAGTGGCGCCAAGGTAGCAAGAAGCTCTCATCCAAGCTCGCATCGAAACCCAAGTCAAGGCTCAACATGAGGACATGCAGCGTCATATGGAAGAGCGGCTGAAGGCGACTATGAATTCGTTCATGGCGTAGATGGTGACTTGGTACCCGCCACCACCACAACCACAGTAGTATAGTTTCTATTTTTAGACTGTTATCATTGTTGATCGAATATTTGTACTATTTTTGGTTTTTGTATATATTTTTCACATTTTAGTTTTATGAATATTTTTATATTTTGAATTATATTTTAATTATTAATTAATAAATATAATTTTAATTATTAATTAATAAATATAATTTTAATTATTAATAAATAAATAAGTATTATTATTATTTATTAAATGTGTCAATTAATAATGAAATTATTTTTTAGTTAAAAATATAGGATTCGTCAGTATTCTGTCAGGATTTACTGACGGAAGTAATCCGTCAGGAAATAGCCCATCAGTATTTCCGTCACTAACCTGACGGATTCTTGATGTATATTTCATGACAGATTAGTGACGGAACCCTTAGTGGCGGTTTATCCGTCAACAATCCGTCAGGAAATATCCGTCAGGAATCCGTCAGGAATTCCTAACTGATTAGTGACAAAAAAGCAATTACTGACCATCTAATACTGATGGACCAAATCCGTCACGAATCTGTAAGGATTGCCCATTCGTGACGGATTCGTGACAAATTTGTTCGTCATGTATTGATTGTATTCTTGTAGTGGATTAGTCAAGAGTTGGCTATAAGATAATCTAATTTCTATTTAGTATAAAACTTTCTGGAGTAGTACCCAATAAGAAAACCGTGCCGGTCTTTGTCGATCAAAGTTGACAATATCATACTAATGGAGATGTTGGGCTCGAAAGTAGCGGCCCAAGAAAGGGATCGTTACAAGTTGGTATTAGAGGATTTCTTCGGAATTCAATTCTTGCGAGAGAAAACATAGATTCGACTATCGGAACTTGATGCAGATGTGGCTAAGGCATGATTGATAACCCCCTTGTTTCTGTATTTTCTCTCAATTTTTTTTTTTTTTTTTTTTTTTTTTTTTAAGGCAAGCAAAACCTTTGCAAGTTAATCTTTTGTTGTAAATGAAAAAAACAAAGCATTAATCTAGAGCTTAAGGTGGAATAGTTTTCATCCCATAAAAAACTTGGGGTGATTTAAAACTCCTCAAGAAATTTTACATCGAAAAAACACTCATCTAGTTAATCTCATGTGCCCATCCATGATTCGCACCAAGGATAAGTTGCAATGGGCATATATTAAACACACTGACTATACACATAAGATCTAGCAGTTTTTACTGCCACCAAAACTCATATTTTTGTAAGAAAAATTTTGCATTAAGAATTGGGGAGTAGCTCCGGAAGAAAATATTGAAGATAGACTCTACATGTAGATTATGTGGTGGAGCAATGGAAGTGTCAAATTTATGATGTTTCAATGTCAAGTGTCGCAAATCTCAAGTGAAAAACTAGTATGAGATAATTCGCTATGTGAAAAATGTTGCATACACTACGCCTATCCGAAAAATGAATGGCCATTCTCTATTGGATATGTGGTTGTAGATATTAGTATCTCCTTTATATCTGTAAATATCAATTAGTATCATCTCATTAAGTAGTTCATTATGTAGTTAACTTAAACAGGTTTAGAGTCCTATGGCTCATGTATATATGTATTAGTTTATACCTATGGCTCATGTATATATGTATTAGTTTATACCTTTAATAATATATGAGAGAACATATCTTTAACCTACATGGTATCAAAAGCGTCGATCTAAATTTTTTTTAAAAAACTTTATGTTGCTCTGCGCTATCTTTGTTTTTCTGTTTTAGCTTTCTTCCTCCTCATCCATGGCCTTGTCAGGCAACGACACTACATCCGTCTTTGTTCCCAATCTAACTGATCCCAACACAACACTCCTAGTCAATTTTTTGTCTAGCATTACAAAGTTGGCCTCAACAAACTACATCACATGGTGTAAGCAAATCAAGATTTTTCTTGCCGGTCATGACCTTCAAAGCTTCCTCAACTCCTCTGCACCATTACCACCTTCTACTGTAATCGTCAATGGGGCAGAAACTCTAAATCCTACCTAAGTCTCTTGAATTCGCCATGAAAAGCTGATCTTTATAGCAATTCTTGTTCATCAATCAAAAGTCATAACCTCTGATATATTAGGTTTTTAATGCTTTTTAACATTGTTTTTATTGCGTTTTGAGTTGATTAACTTTTATTTAGGTACATATAGGTTTTATTTGCATATAATTTCATATTTCAAGTGTTGAAGGTGAGTGGAATCAAAAGAAGGATCAATTGGATGCAAAAAATCTAAAAAGGGACTTACTAGGGATCAAAACAACAAGCCTTAAAGATCAAGCGATTTGGAAATATTACAATGGAAATTTCATCATGGCATCTTGAATAATATTGTAGCCATGAATTCAAACTTTCCAAAAAGCAAAAAATAACCTTAAACGCTCCAGGGAATTACAAGTATGAGCCGGCAAAGCTGTGGTCCACTAGATTCGAAGCTCCAAACTGTCCATCCCAAAGATGCATCTTTTACACCAACTTCCATTGCGATTCAGGAGAATACTTTTTCATCAAAGTTCTATCCCTTTTAATTAGCCTTCCAAAGAGCTATTTCTTGCTATCTTAACTTCAAATGTGAGAGAGTTATGGACCCCGTACTAAAGCCTCGTCAAGCTATCTCGCAGAAGAAAGCATATTGGACGGATTCACCCGATACACATGGTCTGATATGAGCATATAGACCAGTGTGTATTGGTCAATATTCCCGATACAAAACATGAACAAATGATATCGACCATAAAGTATCGGCCACTGAAAAAGTCAAGCTCAAGCATTGACCAAGAGTTTTACCCATTTCTTTTTTTTTTGGGTTAACCCACATGTTTTGGGTTAACCCAAGACCATTTAGGAGCTACTATTTAAGTGTTTTCGAAACTAATTTTTATGCTAGGCTTTTATCTTTGAATCTTTTTTTTCTCTTAAGAACTCTTTTATAAATATTATGGATCTTTGTTTATTTTTAATATTTGTTTGGATTGTGTTTCTTCTTTTTGTTTATATTTCTAATCATGATTCTACATATTTTCATCATTAGAACTTGTGTATTATCTATGATTAGTGAGTAGTTCATCTCTAAGCAAATGAGTTAGGTTGATTATGGTGATTAGATGATTGAATATAATGTTTAGGAGCTTAATAGATTAGATCTTCAAACAATAAGTGTGCTTAATGCTAAATTTGTCTTGGCTATTCAAGTTTAGACTATAGGTGAATTGTTCCCGGAAGGTGTCCGAAAAAATGCCGGAACCAATTATTGTTTGCTAAATGATGCTATCCAAGGGATTGTTCTTAGCTAGTTTAGTAGTTGTTGATATATTAAATCTTAATGCCTTCTTTTATGCAATTATACAAGGGATAGTTCTTAGTTGTATCATTAGGAGAGAGATTAGTGCCATGAGAGTGGATTAGTCTAATTAGTGGAATTATAGACTAAGGATTAGCATTGGAATGTGAGTAGTAACTTCATAGAATGTCATTTGATCGCCCGAGTCGATTACCTTTGGCCATTTGCTTAGACTTTCTTATTGATTTTCATTTCCAATTTTAGTTGACTTTTCCTTAGCTGTTGTTGACTTTTGTTTGCTTTAACTTTTTAGTTGACTTTTGTTTTCTTTTTATGCTTTATGTTTATTAGGTTGTTAGCTTAAAACCAAATTTCTTATTTGGCTTAGACTATGCATAATTCTCATACGTTTTAGTGAGTTAATCATCTGATTTTTATTGTAACCTATTATGCTACAATGATGATGATGGTATAATAGGAATTGACTAGTGAAATATCTTACTATCAATTTGGCATCGTTGTCTATTTAGGAATTTGATTAACCATTAGAACTTTGAATTTTCTTGGGACTAAGCTCTTTTACTTTGAGATAAAGTGATGGCAATGGATTACAATGATTGGCTACATGAGGACACATTTGAAGAGGATATCGAGGAGGAGCAATATGAGGAGGACCCACTATTTGATGAGAACGTGCTTACCCCGGAACAAAGATTAGAGTTGGCTCATCAAGAAAAATAACATACAACAATGGCAAGGAGTGATCTAATTATCATTATTCGACTCAATCTCATCTCACATCGAGTAATACTTGAGGGAAGAGAGCTCACGTTTGGAGAGATACATGTAGCTCATAGACTCCAAGAGGTAATACATTGGGTTCCACCATGCAAAGTATGAGGTATATATGAGCTAAACTCTGACTTTCATGTTAATGACAATTGCTCCATGCCTAGCAATGAAAATCTAAGTTCTAGTTTGCATACACACATGCTTCTTGATGAATGCTATGAATTAATATATATTTCTTAAAAGCTAGCTACTTCGAGGTTTGGAAACCTTACTAGGGATTATGATGGAGTATGTTATGTCATTAATGATTTCGAATTATGGTTTTTAATGCATGAGAAGTATAATCCACTTCTTGAACAATCTTGTCTTGGAGATGTGCTTGACATAGATAATATCTTAAATGATTTATATACTCCTAAGGATGAGATGGATTTTAGAAGTGATAATGATGTGTTCTACATGATTGATGGAGATGAGGTTGACTACTTTGTGTTGAATTCGTTTAAATCTAAGGTTGATTTTATCTTTCCATCTAATGAATTTGCACCTCCTGAGCATCTAGTAATCAAAGAGAAATCCATGACACATGCCACCTTTATCGTATACTTCTTTGCCCAGATTTGTGTCTTTTTGTTATGGGCGACACTGTCTTTCTTTGTGTACATTATTTATTGCACTAATAGGAGAAGGACTAAAGCTGTATTGGCTCAATCTTTTGATTCTTATGATGAAAATTGTGATCCATAGTCAATCTAGAGACTTAAAACAAGCTCACTTGGGAGGAAGTCTCATGTTAATCATTTGTATATATCCTTTAATTTTTATTCCTTTTTCGTGTTTTTAATTAATGATTTGGGTATTTTGACTTTGGATCATGATTTGATGATGATTAGATGCAGGGAATGACTTACTCAAACGTTCAAAGGGTTCCAAAAGTGCATCAGAAAAAAAAAATTGAAGCGATATTGGACCACATGTACCGGCCAACTTAACCTGATATGGAGGAGCCGGTATGAGCATACCGAGTAGATGGTACCGGCTGCTTGCCCGGTAAAAGGAAAGACAGGATGATATTGGCTTAATTGAACCGATACACTTGGCTTGGTACACATGTACCGACCAATGTGTATTGATGTAACTACCCGATATCAACTACAAAGTGTGGCATATCGACCCTAGGCAACCGATACACCCACTCGGTACAAGATTCGAAGGTTCTTTTTCAAGTTTTATTTTATCCAATCTCTCCGATCACTATTGAGGTACACTTTATACCTTTGTACATACACGCATTTTGGTTTCTCTTTTGCATTATGTTTATTTGTTTTCGTCTCCTAAACTTTCCTCTGAATTTATGTTACACAAGAGAATGTGTAATTTAAGTTTGGGGGAGGGATTAGGAAGTATCTAATCATGTTTATTTTTTTCTTGTTTCAAAGTTCTCATCTAAGGCATAGAAAAACCATAAAAATTTGAAAATTCTTTCGAAAATCGTTTTCTAAAAAAAAAGTGTTCATTTAGTTGCATTAGGCATACTAGGATTGCATTTAGTCTTGATTAGGTCTGTTTTCATTTGCATGGGAACTATGATTTTATTTGCCTTGTAAATATGCTACTTTACTAATTGATGTCATTTCCCTAGTTATTAGTTATACAATGCATCTAGATTGAATCTTAACTAAAACTGAACGATTCTTGGAATGTGAAATCGCATGATCTCTACTTTTCTGAAGTATGTTGTGATTTGAAGTTTGTCTCTATCTATTAGAACATAAATTAGATTTTCAATTATCATGTTTATTCGTTGGATTTGGGCTCATGGATAGAATATACATACTTGGATTATCTTTTACCGTTGTATCACTCTTGTTAATCCAAGTATATTTCTCCACCGTAAAACCAACTTTCATTCAAGCCACTTGTCACTACTGAGTGTTACGATTTTTAAAAAAATAAACTTGGTAGAAAGTGTTAGATTTGAATTGACAAGAACTTAATCTCATGTAGTTCTGGTTCACAATTTTTGAACTAGATAGGATTATGATAAGAATCGACTTCGGAACGATTGACGGTATTGGGAAAAGAAAAGAACGGTTGGGACAAAAGTAGAAATGGATAAAGAATGTTTAAATATAGCTTATGAGGGGAACAATAGTAAAAAAAAATATGAATTCGTCTAGTAAAGGATTTTGGGAAGTAAAAAGAGTTCGGCTTAGCAAAAAAACGAAAAAAAGAAGTAATGCAAAGAGGCAAAATCCCAAGATATGGTAAAAGAATGAATAAAAGAAAAGAAGCCATAGTTATTTAAAGTCAAAGAATCTCTAATCCGCTAGAATAGAGTAGAAAGTAAATCCTCTCCTAGGTTAAGTATTGATGAAAGAGTAAAGAAAAAGGAGTGAGAACCAAGATGGTTACTTGGGGGTTTCAAGGGTAGAGATAGGATCATTTTCATATTCGACATAGGAAGGCTTTTAGCTATCGGGTTATGGGTAGATGAAATGATATTCTTGTATGCATCTAAGTGTTCTCACATTTAGCATCCTACACTATCTTTTGATGGTTACAAATACTATTTACTATTTAGTAATTGTTGATCAAAATACAAAATATGCATGATTTTACCCTTTAAAACAAAAGTCTGATGTTGCCAGAACTTTCAAAATATTTAAACAATAAGTAGAACTATTTTCAGTTGCGGATTATCACATTTTATAATAATAATAATCATAATAATGGTGAAATATACATTTCTTTAACACCGGTTTTCTTAAAACTTGAAATTTCTCATTGTACATCTCCACCACATCGGAAGATAACTGAGGACTTACATGATAAAGATGTCTTATTTATTTTAGTGTTCTTATTCCATGTTTTAATTTCCTAGAACTTATTTCATTTTCAATAAAGATGTCGTAATTATGTTTATTTTTAAAAACAAAAAAATACTAGGAGGGTGTTATTCAATGGTGGATTTTAAATCAACTCCATTTGATTTATAATCTAGTGTTATTCAATAGTTTATTTTAAATTCTTTTTTAAAATCTAGTGTTATTGGTTATAGTATTTGAAATCCATTCATTAATACAGTTTGAAATCTAGTGTTATTCGATGAAGAATTTTAAATCAGATTTTAAAATTTAGTATTATTTAAACTACAAAGGATTTTTAAAATATTTGTATTTTAGTGGATTTGAAATGACTTTTTGTGGAGATATATTAACAAATATATGAATTTCAAATTCAAGGTAAACTGCAGATATTTCTAAAATATTTCCAACTGAATCCTACAAATATTTAAAAATCTCTGCAAATGAATCTAGTAGAACTTTTAAATTTGGATGATTTTCAATCCAAAGGAGTTGATTTAAAATCATTGATTGAATAACACCCCTAGGAGACCAAACCACTTGTCTAAACACCCAATACAAACTGCTTATTGTTTTTTCTATCGTAAGTGTGAAAAAAAATATTTATAAGTATTTTTGTTGATTTTTCTTTCCATTTAATTATGTATTATCTTACTATTGTCTTTTATTTACTCCTTTATGGGTTTTTTTTTTTATAACCGAGACCGTTAAATAAATTTAGAGGAGGAAACCGTTGCCAACCAAATTTTTATTTTGTTGTTATTTTTAGTCCTTGAGTCTCATGTATCATATTAGTTAATCATATGGTATTGAAACCCAAAAAATAAAGATAGGAAAACCTCTAAATTTTTTTGGTATAAACACATAAAAATCATGTAGTTCATGCATCATAATTTTGAAGTCCTAGTATAGTCTTAAGCATTTTAGGATTGCATAAGGGCTCAATGATGATATTGTCATGGATAAAATTTATTTAGTCGAAATGCATGATACCAACAAATTCGATATTCAAAAAACTAGAAGTCATGAATGTTAAAATGTTCTTTCGAAGCTTATTCTAAACTGATATTCCATGAATTTGATGTTATCTCTATTTAGATTGGACTTAATATTGACTTTTAAGTAGTTTGTTAAATGATTTTGATTTAAGATTAATTTTGGGGTACATATGTATAGATAATAAAGTGTTAGGGTCATTATTTAATAAGTCAAATATTATGTGGTCACTTTTGTAATAAAGTTAAGACTTGAGGCATAAATGTTATGAAATAATTAATTGTGGATACCTTTGGCAATTTATAGTTTGATGAGGGGCCGGACTAGAAATTGATTCTCTATAAATAGAGGGTTATGGTGTCCAAAGCAACCCTAACAAAAAATGCAGAAACTGTCTGCATCCCATCACCAGAGATCTAAAGTCACATAGGGTTTTCTTTGGAAGATCCATTCCCTAATCAGAAACCAAAAGCATGGATTCATCAGGTATGCTTCTGCTTCTGTTCTTTATCATCATAAACTGATATGGTTTATTGATTATGGATTTATTGGAATCCCGACAATTGGTATCAGAGCCACCATATTCAGTTTCTGTTTGGTAATCAGGTTTTGTCATACAAATTTTCGGATTTATTTAATTTATATAAATAAATTCGGATTTTAGTTTAAGTGAAAATTTCATATTGTTGAATCTGACTTTTTTTTAGATTCATGCTTGAAAAATTATTCTGGAATCTGTGGTTATGCATGTTTAGATCAAGTTTTATAAGATTTTTTATGTTTACGGTTTTTTCAGAGAAATATTGAATCTGATTATGGAAAATTTGATCTAAAATTCATGAATCTGGTTAGTTTTCGAAATCTTTGGTATTATTTCGAGAGAAAAAAAAATCAGACTTTTTCAAGTCTGCGGCGTTGCAGGTGAATTTTTAGAGTTTATTTGATATCCTACTAGGTTGAAGAAGATGAATTTTCGAACTGGGCCAATTTAGTTTCTGGACCAGTATTTTTTTAATTTTTGGATTGGCCCAATTTTGTTGTTTAACAATTAAAAAAAAATGGCTTCAACGCGAATGGGACACCGCTTCCTATGGTCAACGCGTTTTAATTTGACTTCGACCGGATTTGAACATGGGTCCGTTGCAAGCAGATTTTTCCCTCCCTCTTCTTCAACCACTAGGCTAAAAGAACATTCTTGTTTAAAGGATCTACAGACACTTTTGTTATATGTTTGTGCATGAATATAAATTAATTTAATCAATTAATAAATAAATTATAAATCAATAATTAAATTTGTTTGTACAAGTTTAATATTGAAAGTGATTTAATTTGAATCAACATGTCGCCAAAGTGACATTTTTTGAGGATATTATTCATGAAAAATAATAAATGATTTATATATGTATATTTATGCGAATATTAAATCGGCCCAAAGGAAGGTTT
>OVBE01016355.1:0-10985 GCA_900406425.1 Iberis pinnata | reverse complement strand
GATTCTCTCACATGCATAGTCGATTCAAATCTTGATGTTAAACTTGATCAAAAGAAGCAAAAGATGTTACCTAATAACATACCTCTTCTAAAAATGTTGTTTCATTCCAGGCTTCAATTTTAATGAACCTGAAGAAGCTTTAAAACTTGAAAATAAAGTAGGAGCAAAAGGAAAAAGAAAATGGCAATACTGGAAATAGGGATATATATAATATTATATAGAGAGCAATATTATTGTCCATGTATTGATGAGATTCTAACTTTTAAAACTAAGTAAATAACTTAAAATAACATAAAATAAAAACAGACAAATCTCCAAATATAAGGATCATCATGTCTGAAATCTATTATCCCAAAGTTATTGGATCTCTTTTAAACCAAACAAAAAGGAAGAAAAACACAATAGAAAAATATATACTTCCATTGGAAAAGAACAACAGCATGAGTTATGCTAAATTGTGTATTATCCAAGTTTTTGATATTTTACTACAGTCTGCAAAGGCAAAGAATAGTAGCAAAAGAGAAGATCTGAGACTATATTTTCTTCTCTTTTGATTATAACTTATATGCATAGCAAAGAAAAGTTCCAAATGAATATTTAAAAGAGAAAAGTATTGTACTCTATTTGGTAGGTTCTGATGCACAAGTATTGTTGCAATGTATCTTTGCGGTGGTGGTTTTAACCGAGTTGTTACCGACCAAATCCTTGCTATGAAACCTTGCAAAACAGTTGATAACAAAGAATTTTTCCAAATCTGTACTTTCGCATCTTATGTGTGTCATTAATAGTGTTTTCTCCATTGTGCATAAAGAATTGAAAAAGGTCTTTGTAATAACATTTTCTAGCTTAGCCCCCGCGACTTTCATTTTATCATTGAAATTTTTTATAACATNCTAAAATAGCTTCACACCTGTCAAAGTTTTGCTCGAGTTTCTTCGTTTTCTCTGTTAATATTTTAGCAGTTTCCGAATATTACACATAACTACCCACAAATGTCTCAATCTTTTCTGGTATCCTATAATGATTTTCGAGGTTATGGACTTTTTAGGACTTACATAAAAAAATTAATAATTTTGGATTAAATTTGTACAAGTAGAGAGAAGGAAGAATCTATCAGCATAACACTCACTTCTTGACCTCATGAAATGATGAAGGAACTGCATTCTCTCTTTTGTGGGTAGGACTACAATCGTTACCAAGAGTTACTCTACCAAGAAAGAATATCTATTTGAGACATAAAGAATATATCTTAAAAAATATATAAAGTAAATAGATTAGAACAAAATCAGAAACGGTGATGCGCGGAAAAATAATCTAGTATCTAAATAACAATTGAAATTATTATGAAGAAAAGCACATGCAGGTATCGTGCATAACAAAGCTCAATAAGTAATAACTTGCACAACAAGTATTAACTAAAAGACCAAAGCCAACATGAATGAAATAAATAATAAACATGGAGACGTATGCATCAGTTACCAATCAGACCATAATATATAAAAAGATTTTCGTCACAAGATGACACGTCATCTCTCCCTTCTAAAAACACATCAGTTTTGTTTAAGACACATCAGCATCCTTTATAAAGAGAATGTTAGATCATCGGAATCTGACACGTCACCTCTCTTATTCTTGGCAACTCAATCATACTTTTTAATTTATATTAGAAAAAGAGGCAGTGCCTTGATTTGGTGGGGTTGAAATCCACCTTAATTGCCAACGTAACTGATCGCCGCTTGAGTCACATCTTGTGATTAAATCCTTTCTTCAAGATCACCAACATAATTGACAATTTCTTGTTGAGAAAGTATAAACTATCCAATTTATCTTCACGTGACTTTATACCCTTTTTGTAACCATAATCTCTACCACTATCACGAACTGTTCGATCCTAGTCTTCACCATAATTACCCTCACTTTGAGCAAAATTCTCAACAAGTTTCATGCCATCCGCTTCGGTTTTGCCAAAGAAGTTGTCATAGCTAGCGGTATCCAACATTAAACGGTACCTGAGAAGAAGATCCCGATAGAGAGTACTAAGGAGTCTCTCTTTGGAGAAACCATGATGTGGACATTGGAGAGTGTAGCTCTTGAATCTTTCCCAAGCTTCACAAAATGATTCATTTTCTTTTTGCATAAAATTGAAGATCTCATACCCAAGTCTTGCGGTTCTTGTTGTAGAGAAGAACTTAGAGAGAAATGATTTCTTGCAAGCTTTCCAAGTTTCTATGGAGGCCCTTGGTAGATGTTTCTCCCATGTGCGAGCTCTATCTCCCAAAGAGAATGAGAACCATCTTAACTTGAAAGCATCTTTGGTGACTCCATTGATTTTCACAGTGCTACACACCATGTCGAATTTGTCTAGATGGTCCATGGGGTCCTCCATTGGTAGACCATGAAACTTGTTACTTTGGACCATGTTGATGAGACTAGGTTTAATCTAAAAGTTAGTGGTACCAATAGGTGGTGCTCGAATTCCAGCTCTATGGCCATGGACATTAGACTCGTTATTGGTTCCAATAGTTCTTCCTTGTTGCTCCATCTACAAATACAAACGTCTGAGAATTCACAAGCGAAGCAAGTAGAGAAATTAGAATTAAAATGTAAAAGTGCGTAGTCCCAAAAAAAATTTAAATTCCTAAGGGTTAATCGAGATTCTGAAATGGCAACGACGCCAATTTGATAAACAAGATTCAGTCTAAGCAATTAAGATAGATTGATTAGTAACAGTCAAACATGCAAAAGTAAATCAATAAAAGTCAAATAGAACTTAATTTCAATGTTAAAAGGCTAAGCAAATGATGTAGGTTATTAATTCGGGTAATCAAATGATATCATATGATGTTCAATGTTAACAATTTATGCTAATCTTTGGTCTAAGATTCCTATAGATAGACTAATCCACTCTCGTGGCATTAATTATTTTCCTAATCATACAATTAAGACAATCTCATGGATAATTACACAATTATGAAACATTAAGATCTAATATATGTTAAATCACTAAACTAACTAATACAATCTCTTGGCTATGCCTCATTTAGCATACATTGATTGGTTTAGGATTTTTATCGAAAACATTTCGGGCACAATTCTTCCTATGATCTAGACTTGAGTGATCAAATCAATTCTAGCATTAAGAACATCTACTGCATGAAGATTTAAGAATTGATCTTAAACATCATATTCCATCACCTAATCACCCTAATCTACTTAACCATTTCCTTATTATGGGACTACTAACTAATCATTGAGAAAACACAAAAATCTTATAATAGAAATGTGTTGAATCAAGATTAGAAGAAGATTTTGATAAGATAAAAGCAATCAAAACAAGAAATCAAACTAAAATGAGCAAAGAACTCAAAGTGATTACAAAGGTTTTCAAGAGAAAAAGGGATAGAAATTTGGTTTTGAAACCTTAAATAGTTCTCCTAAAAAATCTTGGGTTAACCTAAAACAAGTTGGTTAACCCACTAAAACAAATGGGTAAAAGGTTTGGTCAACATTTGATTTTTGACTTTTTCAGTTTGATATCGGCTAAAACCGCTGATACAACTGGCTAATACTCATTCCAATTGCATCGTATCAGTCTAAACCAACCGATACACATTGGTCGATACAGTCATATCGGTCTATGTGTATTGATCAGTTTTCCTCAAGGCTTTTTCTTCAGATTTTGCATCGGTCACTTCAGCCGATACACATTGACCGATATGCTTTCTTCGGGAGTTGTATTGGTCAAAACAACTGATATAAGTGGGTGATACATCCTCCTAATGCTCTTTCTTTCTCTTCTTTGATTCTTTCTCATCGGTTTTGACTTCAATTCAGCTATGCACTCTTTAAAAACATGAAATATGCAATAATGTGCAAAATGCAACCTATTTAGACCTAAATGCAAGTTAAACAACCTAAAATAGTTAAAAAATAATGTTAAAAAGCATAAAAGCTAATATATCACCAAATAAAATGTTATGGATGTTTGCAACTGTGGATATTTATTTTTAAAATTTATTACATATTTAAATTAGATATATGCAATAAATTAGACTCTAAGCAAAAGTTTGTTAGAAAAAACATAAAATAGAAAATAAAATAAAGGGTAATTGGAAGGCATAGTAGAAATTTGAAAAAAATAATAATAATAAAACAATGCAGTTTTATGTCAAATTCATTGTTTTTGAAACCCGACCGGATCGGAGTACGGACCTAGTTAAACCATGAATGGGAAGAGTGTCCAGGTTGAGTCAATAAGAAATCCCAAAACTAATTAACCGATTTGACACTCAGATTAGACCGGTAAAAATCCAGGAATCGGCGACCCAAATGAACTACTACAAGAACAATAGTGTTTTATATCATTTATTTATAATATTTGCATTAGTTTTAAATGATATTTATATCATTTAAATAAATGACTTAATAAGTGGTGATGCAAATATTTTACATCATTAAAATCAATTGATGTTATCATTGCATCAATTAGATAAGTGATGGTAATATGTATCAATTATAAAAAATGATGTTATATTTTGTATTAATTTATGAAATTGATATTATTTGTGTTATTTATAATAATTGATTTTAATATTTGTATCATTTTAGAAAAATGATTCTAAAATTTGTATCAATTTTGATAAATGATTCTACATTAGTCTCATTTCCAATAAATAATTCTAAAAGAATCTCATTTCCAATAATTGATGCTACTATTTATAAAAATTTTAATTAAATTATTTAATTAATTAAAGAATTCTTTCATAAATTTATTAAATAGTTATTGAATTCACGTTAATTTTGTTTGATACTATTCACGTTATATAAAAAATGCTTATAAAACAAATACAATTACAAATAGGAAAAATTATGCTGACTGCCATACTATTGTTTGGATTTATAAGATATACCATAAATGAGTCAATTAAGAAAATCTACCATATTGTGTTCGCGACAGATTACCATTTTACCTTTAACTTTGTGTCAGGATTGTAGAGATTAGACAGTTTAAAAAAGTAAACTACAACACGTTTCCGCTAATTTTTATTTCAATTAATGCTATATCCGTTTTTTCTCCCTAGAATCTCTCTCTCCATTCTCTCTCCTCATTAACTTCTCTTCCTTCTCGACATCTCGAACAAATATTACGGCCACATTAAAAATCCCGACGACTGAGCAATGTCATGTGATGCCGGAAGAAGAACATCACCATGGAAAATGGACAACCCTCCGACCACACTACCACCGCGCCAACAGATTAAAAAACCCGATTTCATAAACCGACTTCGGAGAATATACAGACGGCGGCGATCACTTCCACTTCTGGTCAAACAGAAACGGAGTATGAGGTACAAAAAATTCTTATCCCGCCCCGACGTGAGACCAGAAGCATGTCGCAAATGGTGTCCGAGAAGACGCCGATTTTGACCGCCAAATATGCTTTTGAGCAAACCGCTGACAACCACCCGAGAAATATCGGCGGTTCTACGAAGAAAGCAACTGCGATATCGGTGGACGAAACAAATAAAAAATTACAGGGCCACGTCCATGTTGATTCCTCAAAGACGTCGGAAACGACAGTCCCCCATGGACATGATTATGAAGCACATAGAGTGAGGGAAACGCTACCAGTTCCTCTCCAACAGGATATGGATCATTCGTCCATAGACCCAGTACAACGTAATCCAGATCTGGTCCACAGTGACTCTCAAAATCCGAAGGGACACAAAAAGAGGCACAATCAAGTTATCCATCAGGGACCAAAAATTTCGTCCACCATAGAAGTTGACACTGCCCACAGTGATAGTCCGATTACAGTTGACCCCAATCGGCTACCACGCAGGCTGTATGCGACTAACCGTTACCCAACAGGGGGTAGGATCAATTCCTACTCCAAGCTTGAGTATCATCTTGACTTGGTGGACGCTCTAGATTGTACCGAAGCATTGGACTTTCTAAAATCTTCAGTTTTTGGTCCATTATTCAACATCCCTGTTCGGATTGCTTTATTTTCGGGTAAGCTTATGCACCAAATGCTCTGCCGGTCTCGGTAACAGCTAGGAAGTATGAGCTCTGCTATGTGTTCGGCGGCAATCCCTTTTGTCTATCTCTACGTGATTTTGGTATGTCCACCGGGCTCCCCTGTGGACCATTCCCGGAGAAGTCGGTATTAGATAGGCTCTAGAACCCGGAAGATCCGAAGAAGCTTTATTGGGACAAGCTTATAGATCGTAAGCTGGATAGTGTTCTAATTAAAGACATTGTAGGGTGGCTGAAAACTGACAAGGAGTTGGCTGCCTCTTGGAGAATGCCAGAATGGCGACGCATCAGGCTTGTTCTTCTTGTAATTTTCGAATGGATTTTATTGTGTAGAACCAATCCGGTTAGACCAACCAACAATAGTGGAGATGCTAAAGGATATTGAAGCCTTTCAAGAATATCCTTGGGGCCGCGAATCATTCTTTCTTACTATTGAGATGCTCAAAGTGGGAAAATTATGCAAGGACGTCCAGCGTTTACGAGCGAAGCTAAATGGTTCTCATACCGCCACACATGGATTCACGATTGCGCTCCAATTTTTTTTCTAAGCTATACCGCAACTTATGAAGATTCTACCGCAACCCGAGGATGGTGACCATGATTTTACTAACGCTTCGATAATGAGTTTGACTGCGTGCAGAACATTCCACAATGACAAAATAATGCTATTGGAAAATTCGCCAACGGTAAATTTTCGTATTTGATTTTCTACAGTTTGGCATAAATTATGTCCACCGGGACCCAATCAACGTGTCATCGTTAAAGGGGATGTGGCTGAATTACATACCTTTTTTGTAATCCAAATTATGTCCATAAGGGGTGTTTGGGTTAGTAGATAGTTTGTCCATATACGAATTATCTCTAACTTGTCCACAACGTGTTTTGTTTCCATATACGTACAGTTGTATGGTGGTTATGTCCATATTTTTAAGGGTGTTTGTATATGGACAAACCATGTCCACCGGGGACCCAATCAGCGTGTCATCATTAAAGGGGATGTGGCTGAATTATATACCTTTTCTGCATTCCAAATTATATCCATAATGGGTGTATGGGCTATTAGTTAGTTTCTCCATATACGAATTATCTCTAATTTTTCCACACCATATTTCGTGTCCATACACGTACAATTGTCTGGTTATTATGTCCAAATTTTAAAGGGTGTTTGTGTTAGTAGTTACTTTGTCCATATATGAATTATCTCTACTATGGACATGTTATATTTATGTTATCGTAATAACTTTAAATTTTCCATGTCTTAAAACAGATGTACGTGCCTCTCCTACTTATAGCAGAGGACCACGCATACACGGAGGCGAATGACTACTGGCTGGATGAGGTGGAGGACGAGTCGGTGGATTACATGGAAAGTTTGATAGCGGAGGCGTTTGTATTTGACAAGAGTATGTGGCTGGACGGGTCGACCGACTTTGATCCCATTATGGTAACTGAGAAGGATGAGAAACCAAAAAATGCAAAGGCCGCCAAGAAGTTGAAAGAATGGCCGGGTCGCCGAGATTTGAAAAAACCTTACACATCGGGTGACACAGAGATGAACATGGACAAACTCGTTAAGGTTGAAGATGTCTACAGACATGTCGAAGAAATGTGGACTGCCAACTCCGAGAGGATGACTGCTCAGATACGTGAGGAGATTCTCGCAGAACAGGCTGAGAAAATTGCGGCTCACATGGAGAGTGAGAAGTTCAGGATGAAGAACGAGATAATGGATGACATTATTTCAGAAATGCGTAAGGGTGGCAAGTTCACTCAAGTTGAGAAGACAACAACCCCAGTTGTTCAAGTAAGCAAGCATTTTACATTTAACGAGAAGAGTACACCTCCAAGGCAAGGGGATGAAGGTGGTCTCTATATGGAGGAGAAGACGGATTTTGGTGATTACCCTGGTGTTGAAGACGTACTGGCAGATATATCAGACAAGGTAAGTAATTTCTGTAAATTACCATTATTGAATACATATGTGGTTACCTAATTTTAAATAACTGATATGATCCAATTTTTGTTTACAGCCTCAGCCTATGTTGAATCAACACTCAGGAGGAATAGATGAGTCCGGAAGTATGTCCATCAAAACGAACAAAGTGATGTCCTCTGCGGATAAATAGGATGGAGGCCAAATATTGATTCAATATGAAGAAAAGGTTTGTGTATGACGAACCATAATTGCAATGCCACTTTTATGCTGTGTTATTCCAGATTAGTATACATGCAATAATTTTGTCTATGGTATGCACGCAACAAATTCTCTCGAAAGCTTGCAAGCGGTTGGATTTCGTTGTAGAACAATCATCGGTATTGCATACAATTGCATATGTAGCTGCACAACAATGTCCAGAGCATATAAAAACATCAACTGATAAAGATGTGCTTCTAAAGGTATACTAACATCGTTGTGAAGTTGTTTTCACTTTGCTAATATCATAAACTTGAGAGGAAAATCAATTTGAGTGTTTTCCAATTATCAGGACATGACGGATGAGCATAGGGATGACGAGCACCCAAATATTTCCCCACCGGTAGTCACTTGTCCCAAGATGCGTAGGATTTTAAGTGATGAGGCTCTTTTTAATGAAGCTGAATCGTTATTACTGAGGAATGCTCTATGGGTAATTGAAGTGGGAGTGAAATGAATTTTGACAGGCTATGATATGTTTCTATGTTTTGTAGATGACTTATCCAAATTGTTTTTCTTGTTTATATTTTCGTGCAGAGCAATCAATCCCAACAAATCCTCATGGATATTGTTTACAACGATGGACATAAGGCGGAGAAGTCCTCTAAGGGAAGTGAAGTAAGTTTTTTTACACGATGACCATTCGTGGACAAATTTGGAGGAGCTGTTTTTACATGTTATGTTCCCAAATGGACAGGTTGATTCCGTGGATGAAACACCTAAAACAGAAGGTGATGTGGAGAAGGAGAATGTTGAGGGTAGTTGTGGACTAGAGAATATCTCGACTAGGCAACATATTCCCGAAGTAGTTGACATTGTGAGCCATTTCGTGGAAATAACTAAACGTTTGCACATTAGTATTGGTTGTCATCATAATGACCATACATGTTCATGAACTTTTTTTTTCATTCGGTTAGGGAGACGATTCTGAAAGTGAAAGCAAGGCGAGTGATGCGATTGACGAAGAAGATGAGGAGTTTGCTGGAGCAGTTGGACCCAAAGAGGTAATGGCGGACATATTTTCTTACCGTAGACATCAACATATTTTCCGAACTTTGACTACTTTAGCAGACAAGGCCGTTCATGGACATATTATGTCTGACATATTCAATACGGGAATGATTCTTCTGTTTTCTCAGGCTGTTGAAGATTATGATGAAAAGCACGAACATGATGATGAAGAGTTGGATGATGAAGTGAATCCGGATGGTGGGGTTGCCCAAATGGATGTTGAAGCAGTAAGTGAATGTAATATAGTTGTCATTCCTTAAAGAAAACAGACCAAATTTTTCCTGTTGACATCTATGGTTCCTAAGTGAGTAGGTGGACATATCCCGGTGGACATATCGATTTTAAAGGATGGTTTCCTTGTTTCAGGCTGGAGAAGCTTATGGAAAGAAGCACGAGGTAGCTGATGAAGGAGTGGGAAAGAAAGTGTATTATGAAGACGAGGCCGTAAGTGAATTTATTTTAGTTTACATGCATATATTTGTGATAATAAATCTACACTATCTCTAAAAATTTGAATCCTAAGGTCTCGAGTCAGAATGATATGGAGGTTGATGTTGTAGTTAGAGAAGAAAACAAAGTTGATCAGACAAAAAAAGATTTGGACTTCTTGACTTGGTAAGCTAATTTCCTGCTTATACCTATATTAGTTAAAACAATATTCTACAGCCTGACTTTTTGCCAATGTGCACAAGGCGAGGACTCTTCTTCGAAAACCGAGTCTAGCAATGAAATGGATGACGAACACGATCAAGTATTTATAAACATTATTTTATTCATAGAAATAGTCGAACTTGGTCTATATAGACATATTGGCTATGTCGTCTGGCTTAAATAGTCATAAATCAGATATTTAGCAAGTAATATTCGTTTCAGGCTGAATCAGCGCTTGCAATTAATAAGGCCGAGGAAGCAGTCCAGGACAATCCAATCCCACCCCTACAAAGTGATTTAGAACCTGTAAGTTAACTTATTACAGATCAGCTAGTTTTGCTCAGTCGTAGGTTAGACATAAAGTAGGCACACCTTGGACATAAGTTATATAGATATGCACTTGCTAATTGTCCCCCCCCCACAAGGTTGAAAAGAAATAAGTATGGACTAAATACCCGTAGACATATTTTATATTAAGATGGACATTTTTTCAAGCCTCTCCATATGGACAGAATACACATTTTGACTTTATTTTGATGTCTTTGGTAATTCTTGTCCACAACCGAACGTGGCAATATCCGTAGACATAAGTTATATATCCATGGACATTTCTACATGCATGTCACCATAGACTTAATAATTATATACATAGTTTTCACTAATCAGGACATTATTTATTCCATTTGCAAATTTCTGTCCTTAGCACAAGGATTCCTGTTTTGAAATTTTGCGAAGTCCACTACTAGATGAGAAAAAACACAAGGTCCTTGCACGTGGTGGAGAAGAAGAGGTAATGAAAATATCATACTGATCTTTTATTTTTTATTCAAATTCATACACACTAACTCACATTCTCGGAGATTCATGATTCGTTTCAGGTTGACGATGTCGAAGCAGAAGAAGGTAACATAGAAGGCTCTGTGCAAGAATACACGGCAAGTTTTCTTGTGTTTCACGCCATAATGTCTTTACAATTGTTTATAATATTCTACCCAAGCCATTGTCTTATGAAAATTCAATAATGTGTCAGGATTCGAAATATGATTCTGTGGGCGGCACGGATGGTGATATGGCGCAGGAAGAGGACTCC
>OVBE01016354.1:0-10985 GCA_900406425.1 Iberis pinnata | reverse complement strand
CACATACACAACATATATATATATATATATTTATTTATTTATGATTCTTTTTGTTTTATTTTTGTTGAAATATTTTTAATCACTGATGACAATATATAAGTTTTTCTCAAGATTTTTTGTTATCTATTTTAAATGTTAATAGATTTAATTTGAATATTAAAAATTTATTTGAACTCTTTACGTTTTTTAATATATTTTTGTATGTACATTTTTATTTAGTATTGGTTGTAATGTCTTATATTTCGAATATAAAATTGAAACTGAAATCAAACCAAACCCAACTGATTTTTCTTACGGTTTTTTTTTCAAAACCGTTTAAACCATAAACCAAAAAAATCAAACCGAAACCAAACTAACCTCAAAACCAAGTGGTTTTAATTTTTATAAAACTGAAAAACCGAGAAAATAGAACTATAACGGAATCATAAACTGAAATGCCCAACCATAACCATAAATATAGTATAGCAAATGAATTATTATAGTAATATAAAAAGAACGGTTGGAATATAGTCTAAGAAGAAAGATCGGTAACACATTTAATAGAAATAACAGTATTGTACATGCTAATGTAACATATGCCACATTTCAATCTCGTGTATCAACCAAAGATTAAAAAAGAAAAACAAACATCAAAATGGGATTCTTTAGCCAAATTTGCTGTTTTTTTCTTATATTAGCATTTTTTACCAACTTGTAAATACATCTAATATTTTGACGTAATCAACAAAAAATAATTTATAATGAATAAAATACAAAAAATAAAATTTGAACCGGTGCAAATAATACAATAGTTAACGTCACTAATAGCAGTTGACACTATTGACGACGAAGATATATATGTTTGGTTGTCATATTATATGAATGGTTTGCAATAACGTCGACAAAATTAATATTTCAAGTCTAAGATAGAGCTGGCTAGCTTACTACTAATGGACACTTACACGTGTGCCTAGCTCCTACACCCATAAATGTCACACTTATTCAGGTTTCCAGATATTGATAAAAAAAATCAAGTTTTCAGAGTAACTTAATTACCGGTTTAGGAGGTTTTTTCCTACCGATCACCGACATTTTTCACACAAATCACCATTTTTTACCGTCGACTGACGACTTGGTCAAATCACTTTGACTTGTTAAGCATTAAAACCATCTCTAATGGTTTAAATCTCCAACAAGAGTATTTTCTAATAAAATATTTATTATTTTTATTTTATTTTTTTAACAAAAATTATTTGAACAAGTGAGAATCTTATACCTGTAAGAAAATTTGTTAGAAGTGGTTCAAGTTTAAGAAATTTTAGAATTATTTCTAATATTTCTCTTCCTTTTTAAAAGTTTTTTATTATTATATTGTTAAAATACTCCTCTATAATTATTGTTGGAGATGCTCTAAACATGGAGACGTAAAAATTCATATACTATGTTTGTTTACGGGAACATGTGTTTAATTATCACTAAACTAGGAGTACTATGATGACTATGAATTTTCATGGATTTTACATATCAATTAATATCAATTATGAGGTATAAAAGCGTGCATACATCATATTTATAGTCTATTTTAGTAAGTTTATGATTTTTAGGACTTTTGCATTAGAATTTGCATATGCACGCATTTTGCAGATTTTTTCAGGATTTTCAGGAGTTTTCGGGAAGGATTTGTGAGATTTAAGAAAAGCAGCACTTAACACGGAATGAACTGGATCTACCTTAGCATCAAGGCAGGATCGACCCCAACTAAACACTTGCAGGATCGATCCCAACTCAACACATGCAGGATCGATCTCAACACTTGCAGGATCGATCTCAGCACTTGCAGGATCGATCCCAACTCAACACATGCATGATCGATCTCAACACTTACCAGGTTCGATCCCAACACACCTCAGATTGATCCCATCTCAAACCAAGATCGATCCCCCTCTCTCTCATTCAACGAAATCTGTGAAGTCTCAGACGAAGCCAAGGAAGTGCATGAAGTTGAAGCAGGACTAAGAAGAAAACAGGCAAGATCGATCTCACTTATGTCTGGATCGAGCTCATGCACTCAATGCCGGGATCGATCCTAACCTCAGACACGTTTTAGACGTATTTCAGTTGGATCGATCTCATGCAAGCGTTTTCAGCTCGGATCGATCACGCACTCACCAACCCAAAGTCAAACATGCTCCAACCCAACCAACTCAAATCCAGATACCACCTGAATCAAGGCCCAAGATCCAAGACAATGATTGGCATTTTGTCTTTAGTGCGAATTAGGGCTTTTCTTTGAACACTATAAAAGCCCTAATTCGCCTCCATTTGCACAAGTTTTAGTTTTTCTTTCTTTTTTAGGTTTTTCATTTCTTTAGTTTGTTCTTGATGTTCTTGGTGTAAAAACCAGATCTCTTTCAAGTCCTTAGTTAATCTTCTGCTTTTTTTAGCTTTCTTGCTTAGCTTTACATTGTTGCATATCTGGTTCTTGTTGATTTACATTTTAAGTTTTAATCTCTTATTTAGTTTATTGTTGTATTGATATTCTTCATTTCTGGGTTTATGTTCTTGTTGTTCTTCATCTATTTTTCCCAGATCTGCATGTTTAGCTTTAAGGTTATGTTTCCTGTTTCATCTGCTTCTACTCACATAAGTAGTGAGTAGTTCACTAAGTTCCTGAGGATGGGGGTAGATTAGGGTTGATGTTCTGGGTTTGCCTTAGTACATAAGTTGTTTGTTCTTAGATCCCTTCTGTTTCACCTTAGCATAATGCTGATTGTACTTCTACCCGGAAGGGATGAAGACCCGCCGTTAGGCCCTTCAACACCGGAATGTGAGTCATTGAAAGTGACCGGACCAAGGTGGATTCATAGATTCGTTTCCCCTTCTCTGTTAATAGATGTTGGGAAACTTGTTGACTAGAGTAGTAGTTGTTAATGTCTGCTAGGTAGTCACCGTCTATGACGGCAGTTGAGTCTGTGATTACTTTGCTTGAGATTGGTTGCCAAAGAATTGGAATTGATTGTATATGTAGGTATTGTCTAGGGGTCAACTCATTGTTTGAGGTATGTTAGGTACTTAAGTAACCCATGATGGATTCCTTAGTCAATTACCCTATGTCCTCAGGAATTGCTTTACATTGCTTGCACCTTTCACCCTTTCTTGCTTTTACTCTGTTTTGCATTTAAGTGTTTTATGCTTCTTTCTTTCTTTATGCTTTATATGTTCATTTGCACTTAGGACCTTTTTAGCAACAAACCCTTTTAACACTTACCTTGACTTTAAAGCATCCATTGCATTCCAGATTGTTAGTACACTCCCATTATGGATTGACAAATCCATCTATACTATAACGATGTGTGATTGATACCCAATAGTACCTCAAAAACCTATTATCATACTATACAACAATATATGCTGAGAAGCAAAATTTGTAATTCTTTGATTTCTTACAACAAATAATAGAAGTTAATTTTTTTTTTTTTTTTTTTTTTTTGTCACATTAATAGAAGTTAATTATATTCATTAGATTCTAAGACCATTTCCATCTACATATATAGAAAAATATATAGAAAGTATATTAACAAGGATTTTGAACTAATAAAACCTTTAAATTAAATAAAAATGTTTTTTTACCAGAACTGGATATGAAACAACATATTGTAAATGTCCATTAGAAGTTTTATTGTGTCACTCTATGATCGGTTAAGATTAAAACAAATAAAAAAATATTAAAACTTCTTCTTTATCGAAGAAGAAAGACGCAAACGAAGAAAATACAAATTTTTTTTGTTTATTTTCCTTTATTTTTTCTTATATTCTCTTCATCTTCCTCTTATGAAGCTAAGACCATCAAACCGTGGTTTATTTTTCTCAAACGGATCCAAATTCGTCTATGAATTTCATTTTTGGCTTCAGATCTTAAGTAGCTCGATGAAATCAGATTTTTCGGTGGTTCATGCCTCGTAAATGAGGTTATCTAACTCGGTCGGAGAGCTATTAGAAAAGAAATTTGGAATTGTTACAAAAACGAATTGTCGAAGATAAGAATTGTTGGCATAAAATACTTGGCTGAGTTCTATTAATGGATGAAGAAAAATTAAAACATTATTAGATGTTTAAAAAAATAAAATACTAATAAAAACTACTTCAAAATTCTTGTGGATATCTCCCAAAAAATGCTATAATCTACTGAAGTGATCCAACTCTTCCATATCCTTTGTGTCTGTATTTTAATTTTCTTTTTCACTGTCCTCACAACTATCATCCATCAAAAATAGATTGTGTATGCTTTAAAGATTGGTGATATCGATTTTGATGATAACATGCATGATAATGACCAAGAGTTAGTCAGCAAAGGAACTTTTTGTTTTTAAATCTATCCAGGACCTAAGCATGCGTTTACAACCTTTTTATTTTTAAAATTTTAATTTAAAATTTGGTATATTTATTTTTGTATATATTGGGACACCTAAAATATCTAGAAATGATCCTTAGTTTATCTATGCCAAATGATAAACTAATGCAGGGTATCACATTTAATTTTACAATCGATCATCCTAGTTATTTACTTATTTATTTGATATTTTTTTATGAAACTTCTAAACTATTGGTACTATGGTTAAAGATGATGACTTTCTTAGACGAATATTTTAGACGCTCCCCATTTTCTTAATCTTCCACCGACAGTCCCTTACTTTTTTCGTTATCACATGTAAGAAACGTGTCGCAAGTCGCTACCAATTGTGATTTGTTATTACATTATTCTACCAAAACGACATTAAATTATTCTCGTAGATGATATGTACATGAGGTAATTTGGCTAAGGAAGATAGAATATCAAACAAACAAGTTCTGTAAATTGAGTTGATGTAACGAATCAATCAGACAATCAATCTACCTATTATGCAAGTTAAGCCGTTGAAGAATTGCACAAAATTGTTTCTACAAAAAAAAAANAAAAAAAAAAAAAAAAAAAAAAAATTGGTTTGGACTTTGGAGTGTTATTGATTTTGGTATTTGTAATGAATTAATAAATCAATAAAAAAATTTAAACATTTTGGATTTTGAAACACTACGATGTTGAAATTTTGAATTTTAATGAATTTCGGTGTGATAATCAAATAAAAAACAATGATTATATAATAAATTCAAGTAAGATAAAATAATTTGACAGCATTAATTTTTTTTTTGAAAAAATAAATTTAAATTTGATAAATTAGTTATGAATATCATATATAGTTATTTAAGACATGCTGAGAGACAACTGACAAGAAACCTAGATCCAAGCTCTACAAGCCCTCCGAATCTACAAAACAAACAACAAATATATCTCCTCCGGAAATTGCCATTGTCGCAAGCAAGTAAGCCAGATCCAAGACCCATATACCAAGACCGGTTCATGCATGCATCACCACCACAGATTTGCAAAAGCGGAAATATGTCAAAGTTAGATAAACAGATTAAAGCACCAGGATGAGCCATCGATCGGAGCAGAGGGACATATCATGAGTTGCATGGACAAGAGGAAAGCGATTAAAAAACAGAAAGGTGAAAAGTCATGGTAGACCACAAATTTATCTAAATGCATTGTTTTCGCATATATCATAAAGCATTTGTATATCATATCCACATCTAACAAAAACAAATGAAAAGTATAAAAATGGATTCGAAAAAAGAAATCATACCCCCTCTGTTTCAAAAAATAGTAGTTTTAGTGAGAAAAAAATATAGCAAAGATGAAATGGTAATTCTAATTCTAGTAACAACACTGAAGTTCTATGTGAATAACCTTTTAAAATTTAAATGATCATTATTGTAAAAAAACATAAAAAGAACAATAACCTTTGATAAATTTAATAAATTTAAATAAATTCTTTTTCAAAGAACAAAAAACATGTATAAAATTAGCAACAAAAAATACAAAAAGAGTCTTAGCCAAAAAAAAAAAAGTAAATCACCCACAAAAGCGCATGTATAATTAAAAAAAAATTGTAGGATTATGTGGCACCACCATAGTTTTTTGAGTTTTTTGAGTTATTTAAATGAATGATTTGCTTATGTGGCATAATTTTTATTTAGTTTAAATCAAATAGTTTATTTATGTGGCACCACATATTTAAACTATTTTTGATTGATTTAATTTATTTATTTTAAGAGTGAATTTGCTAGATATTGATTTATAGGTGCATAATTAAGAAAGTACGCATTTGAGTATAATATTAGTTTTCTAGTAAAAATATACTTCTCTTATTTCTTTTTGACCATTTTCCTTCTCTCTCTTTCCCACTTTTCTAATTTTATATTTTTTATTCCATCCGTCCAACATTTTTTATAAATTAAATTATATAAATTCAATAAAAAAAATTATAAAACAAGAAATATATATATTTCTACATCTAACATGATTTAAAACGAACTATATGTTTTATAAAGTGAATAGTAAATTTATTTTTTAGAGAAATATATACTAAAAATGGCTGGACTATTGAAAACAATAATCATACTACTTATGGATACAACATTACATATAACACATGCCTAAACCCTAACCCTAACCCTAAAACGAAAATATAAATAATAAAATCCAAAATATAAATCTTAAACTCCAAAATGTAAACCTCTAAACACAAAAATATAAACCTTGAACTCGAAAATATAAACCCTATACTAAAATATAAACCGTAACTAGAAAATATAAACCCTAAACTATAAAATATAAACCCTAAACACACAAAAAACCTTAAACTCCTAAATATAAACCCTAAACTCCAAAATGCAAACCCCCAACTCAAAAATATAAAACCTTAGCTCAAAAATATAAACCTGAAACTCCAAAATATAACCCTAACCTGCTAAATGCAAACTCTAAACTCGAAAGTATAAACCCTAACCTCCTAAACTCAAACCATAAGCTCCAAACTATAAACCCTAAACCTACATACACAAAAAATAAGACTAGAAACAAAGAAAAAGAAAAAGAAAAAAGTGTGACTACCAAAACAAAAAATTAGATTAGCAAAACAAATATAAAATTCGACCTAATTAATTACAGGGGCATAATTAAATTTTTTAAAATTGTACACCAAACATAAGAAATATGTATTATTTTCTTAATTTGAGGTTGTAACTAGATTATCTATTGCAATTATTCTTATTGTAATGTGTTTTTATTAAATATATGTTTATTATATTTTGTATCATTTATGTCTATCATACTGAATAAAGTAACTTAGATTTCCATTATTATGTTTCCTTTTTAATAATTATATTATTCTTTCACATTTGTTTGGTAATATATTTGTAAAAAATTGAAAAAATCACATAATTCATATAAATATTTAAAATCTACATTTTCCATGCATATTGTTCACAATTACCGAAAACAGTTAAATGGAGGAAGAAGAATTTTGGAGACTCAAAAGCAGGAATAATTGGTTAAAGAATGGAGATAGAAACACTAAGTATTTCTTTCATTCAACTCAGCAGCGTAAGAAAATCAACAAAATCTACACACTCACAGATATCAATGGAAACCGTCAAACAAATCATGATCAAATGGCTGATATTGCATCGAAATATTTTACTGAATTATTCACAAGTACTATGGACAATACAAATCTTAATCAGATTTTTGAAGACTTTCCAAGCAAGGTGACGTCGGACATGAATAATGACCTCACGAAGAATGTTAGTACTGAGGAAATAGATAGAGCTATCTTTAGCATAGGCTCAACAAAAGCTCCAGGACCTGATGGATTTCCAACGAATTTCTATCATCGACATTGGGAATTAATTAAGGGGAATGTATACACATAGATTCGTAATTTTTTTGAACAAGAAAGATTGGATGCTAATCTCAACCATACCAATATCTGCTTAATACCGAAGCTTCATAACCCGGTGCAAATGACAGAGTTTCGGCCTATTGCTTTGTGTAACGTCAGTTACAAAATATTATCGAAAGTCCTTGTTAATCGTTTGAAGACTCATCTACCTAGATTGATTAGTGACGAACAAGCAGCTTTTGTCCCTCAAAGAATGATAACGGATAATGTATTGATAACACATGAATTATTACATTCTTTAAAGCTACATAAAAGGATTTCGAAAAGCTATATGGTAATTAAAACTGATATCTCAAAGGCTTACGATCGACTAGAATGAGACTTTCTGGAACGAACAATGCTACATATGAATTTTGAACCTCAATGGATTTGTTGGATTATGCTCTGCGTTAGGACGGTTACTTTTTCTACTCTGATAAATGGAACACCGCATGGTTTTATTACACCAGGTAGGGGACTACGGAAAGGTGATCCATTGTCAACTTATCTCTACATTTTATGTACCAAAGTCTTAAGCTTTATGATAAAAAAAGCAGTACAACAGAGGCGACTTCGTGGTATCACTATTAGTAACCATAGTCCGTCGGTCAGCCATCTCTTTTTTGCTGATGACTCTTTATTTTTATGTAATGCCAATATACATTCGGAAAAAGTGTTACAAGATATCTTCACCAAGTATGAATGGGCATCTGGACAGCTTATTAACTACTCAAAGTCGGCAATTATTTTTGGTTCACGCATTCCTCCCACACAAAAACTTGAATTCGTAACCTTTTGCAAATCCATAATGATAGAGGTACCGGGAAATATCTGGGGTTGCCTGAAATGATTGGAGCAAAAAAATCAAACTCTTTCAATACATTGTGGACAAGATACAACAACGAACATCATGATGATCCAAAAAGTTTCTAACTTTAAGTGGCCGGGAAGTATTGCTTAAATCTATAGCTTTTGCTATGCCGATTTACACAATGGGTTGTTTCAAACTACCAAAAGGAATCATAGAAGACATTGTTAAGCTTATTGCTCGGTTTTGGTGGTCCAAACCTAGCACAACTAGATCAAATCGCTCTCTGCATTGGCTTAACTGTGATAAATTATCAGTTCCTAAATGTGAAGGGGATTAGGTTTCCGTGACATTGAGCTATTTAATAAAGCATTACTTGCCAAACAAGTTTGACGGATACAACAGCAACCAAACAGTTTATTGGCACGGTTACTTAAAGGTCGATATTTTCGAACTAGTAATATCCATAACGCTCAACTAGGCACAAAACCTTCTTATGGCTGGCGATCATTATTGTTTGGAAGAGATATCATCAACTCTGGATGTAACTTTGTGATTGGAAATGGTTACTCAATACATCTATGGCATAGTAAATGGCTCCTAACACATCTCCACGAGCTCCAAAACCAAAAGTTTTGAGCTTTCAGCCAGATGCAACAGTTTCAATGCTTATAGCTGAACCAAATTCATGGAATGCTGACAGACTAAATGAGTGGATTAGCTCGGATGATGCAACACTAATATCTCATATAAAGCTCCCTCGGGTTAAGACAAACGACTTGGTCGTGTGGTCATACAACACAGATGGTAACTATACTGTCCGATCAGGTTATCGGGTTGCAAGACATCTCCATACGCCTGCTCGAGATGATATTCACGATCACCAACTGACAAGGCTACACAGCAAAATTTGGAAACTGAATATTCTGCCACAGATTAGGCATTTTCTATGGCGCGCAACGGTTAACATTTTGGCAACAATAAATGAACTCGTCGACATATGATTCCTGAGGCGACTTGCCAAGCTTGTGGAAAAGATGAAAATTTGAATAAATTTTTTTTCACATGCCAACATATCTCCCATATCTGGTTATCCAACCCACTTCCCAATGTAAATCTTCTGGATGAGGGAATAACATTCTTATCTAAACTCGAACATCTTTGTACACCTACCTTTATGTCATCGACTGGTAGGTCTTATGATAATCTCCATTGTTGGCTCTTATGGCACATATATATGAAAAAGTCGAAATAAGCTTATCTTTCAAAATAAGCAGGAAACTTGGGAAAACATTGTCCATAAATAAATATGTGAAGCGGAAAGTTGGCGATCCAATAATCCCCTAAAGCCACCGAAACAACCACCCAGAAATGTTTTAGAATGGTCACGCCCACAACACAGTTACATCAAATGCAACTACGATTCAGCTTTCATTAACTCCCTAACTGAGTCAAAATTTGGATGGGTTTTCAAAGACTCACTGGGAGGATATATTCGATTTGCTCACGCGAAAGGCAATAAAGTACAATCTGGTTTGGAAGCAGAAATCACTTATCATGGCAATGCAAAATGCCTGGATTTCAGGTTTCAAGAAAGTAATCTTTGAAGGAGATTGTCAACATAAAAATAAAAATAAATTTAGTTTTAATTTTTATCTTATAAAAATAACATCTTAACTGTATAAGATTTCAAATTTTTAATATTTTAAAATATTAATAATATTATATTGTATATTTAAATTTTAATTACTAACTAATTTTTTAGATATTTGATTTGACACTAATAATTTATTAACAAAATCAGCCGTGTTTAGCACGGTATTAAAAACATTACAATTTGACAAGAAACTCAATGGTTTACCTGGAAAAAAATATAGTTAATCAGTATTGACAACAATGTTGTAATCTCATTATTTCTAGTTTTAACACATTTATTACGGTCGTTGTTAATCAGTATCGGAATAATATTGTGTTAAATTACATAATCCTTTTTTCGATCCGGGGGTTAAGAGCATCCACATTGGTAGGACTTTTGTGTGAGTCTTTAGATTAATTTAATAATATAAATGTGTAGGACTTTTGTTAAGGGCTTTTGTTTAAAAGTTGGATTATTGGTTGAACTTGTATAAAGTTTCTTAGTTGATTTTTTAGTTTTTAGAAAATTTAGCCTGAAACTTTTTATTACATTCCATTTAAAAAAAACAAACAAACATAAGAAAGTTTTAACTCTCAATATAAACAAGTTCATGAAATATAGGAATGGATCCAAGAGATTCACAATTCAGTATTGATCACAAAGCTCAATAAAGAGAAGTGAAGCTACTCAAAATCCTGTGATCAGAACTTGGATTTATACCTTCACTCATCAAGAATATGAT
>OVBE01016353.1:0-10638 GCA_900406425.1 Iberis pinnata | reverse complement strand
GATGTCTAATGAATGAATAAATATATGGATACTGAAATGAAATGGCTCGACCGCAGGCCCGGTCTGTGGCATAAGCGGGCTAAGCCAAAGTTTAGAACCACACTTTTTTGAAAAAAAATCTGGATCACATATTTTTTTAAAGATATAGGTCTTTGGGCCACATAGAAAATAATTTTAAACCCATAATATATGCATTTGTTTTTCTTTTTATCTTATATCATATTTTAATTATATATATATCTATATATATTTAATCAATTTAGCATCCAAAACAAAAAAAAAGAAAAAGGAAATATACATACTTATATAAACCTAAGACCCACAATCGTCTTAATTACAAAAAAAAACAAAAAATCCACAATCGTCTTAATCACATCCGCCGATGGAAGAAATATGGTTGAAGAAATAATCACAAGAAAAATTGAATGGATTAGTTTTGCTATCTATTGAAAGAGCTATGGTTGAAGAAATAAACTATGTGAGTCTAATGAACGACTTCGCAGGAAAAAAAACGCAAGAAGGCTGTTTTTCTTATTATCGGATTTATCGTTTTTAACGATTTTTAGTTGTTGTTCTTTTTTAGTTTGAATTTTTTTTTAAGGATAGGCCATTTTATTTTTTCNGCCATTTTATTTTTTTGATTAGGACCACCATTTTTGTTGGACCGGTCCTGCTCGACCGACGAGTAATTTAAGATTGATCAGAATGTGAGTATTAAATTTCAAAAAACCAAATGTGATAAAAAAAAAAAAGAACCAAGAAAAGTCGAGAATCATATTCCACAATTGATAACGAGAATCCTATGGTGTACTTTATAATGGATAAAAAGAAAAACAAGTCGTGAATCGTATTCCACAATTCTTCCTTAGTTTAAAGAATAAAATGGTTTCCTTCTTATCTTTCTTCTTGACGAAAAGTCTAGAACGAGCCAAGAATTTGACTTGAGTTGAAAAAACATGTTCTTGCACCACATTATTGGTCTAAGTTAGTAGTTCTTTTTATTTAACCGTAAAACAATTTACACGGCAACAGAGACGTACGAATATACGACATAACAAGACGAGCAACGTTTGAAAACATCAACCAAAAAATTGTTTTCTATGTAGGGAAGAGTTTATTCCGGTAAGCTAAGAATGTCAGAAAGAATTAGGACACGTTTGGGCATTTTCAATGATTCGATTGAAACGCACTTTCTTAACTCATCTAACCAAAAATTTCTCACTTGACAGTTTTAAATTGAAGAAAATGGGATTTCAAAGACGTGTAGTTCATTTTTTCACATTATTATTACCAATTGTTACAACAAAGACAATTGTCACTCAGTCCTTTCATCTCTAATCCACAAGATATCAAATCGATTATGCGGATTGGTGAAGCTTGTTTTTGATACATGTCTTTAAAATCTCTTTTAACAACTTTTACCTTCACCATCTACTCTGCTTTTTTACTCTGTGTTATCATGTGTTTGTTTGTGACCGTTGTGGCTTTATAATGGGTTTCATGGGCTTGATGAGATTACTTTCTTTTTCATTTTGTTGATTCTTTGAAGCTTATGAAAGAGACAAAGTGTCTCCATTGTATTTTTGAGTGNCCCCCCCCCCCCCTTCAAATTTGGTGTTGGTGGAACATCAACACCTAGTTTGAATCTCAATTCCTGAAATGGCTTCACATGTAATGACTTTGTAAAGATGCCAGCTGCTTATTGTTGAGCTAGTATGTGTTTAACCACTAAAGAGCCTAATGCAACACACTCCCAAACATAATGATGATCTAGTTCAAAGTGTTTTTTCCTAGAATGGAAAGCTGGATTGGTTGTTAGGTAAACTGAAGATAAATTATCACCATAGAGTTCATGAGTTTCAGTCATAGAGATACCTAGTTCTTTCAATACCAGAAAGATCCATGTAATTATAGATGCAATGTCTAAAAGTGATATATGCTCAACTTTTGTTGAGATTTTAGCCATTGTTATTGCTTGTGATAATCATATCATCTACATACAAAAGAAGCATGATTATGTTTTTTCCTTTTGTGTAAACAAACAGACTAGGGTTTGGTCTGCAATATATAAAGCCAAAATCTATAAGGAAATTACTGAATTTATTAAACCAGGCTCTTGGACACTGTTTCAACCTGTATAGTGATTTTTTGTAGATGACAAACATGATGTGGTATGTCTTTATCTACAAAACCAGCAGGTTGAAGCATGTATACCTTTTCTGTCAATTCACCATGTAAGGATGCATTTATAACATCCATTTGCTTAATTTCTCATTGCATCATGGTTGTTGCATGTAGAAAAATTCTTATACTTGTTGATCTTACCACTGGACTATATGTTTCTTAATAATCCACTCCTTTTTTTGGTTAAAGTCTTTTGCAACCAACCGTGCTTTTAACTTGTTTAGTGAGCCATCATCATTTAGTTTGGTGTAAAACACTCATTTGTTACCAAGAACATGCATGTTTGAAGTGTAAGGGACCAAAGACCATGTTTGGAGTGAAGGCGATTTTTTATTTCTTCTCACATTACTGTTCTCCATTGTGAATCCTTGAGTGCAACAGAAATAGTTATGGGTTCTGAATATGGGGGACTTTGTAATAGCATTGCATATTTTGGGTTAGGTTTTCTTATTCCTGCTTTTAATCTAGTGATCATATGATGTTGTCGTGTAGTTGACGCTTGTGCAGGAATTGTTACTTGTTATGTCATGTTTCAGATAATGAAGAGTTGTTGCATATAGGATCAAGATCTAAGATTTCTGTACACCCATGAATCTCATTATATGAATCATTAGAACTAGTAACATTGGCTGAGTCATTTACTTCTACAAGAGAGGCTGGTGGTTGGTTGATTCAGATGATTGATCAGAAGAACCAGAAATATGAGAAATGTTACTGCTGGTTTCTTCTGATGTTGGAGTTAAAACAACTGGTTAAAGACTTGAAGAATCTAGTGACTATATACAGGTTGGAAATAAGAGTTTGATAAGACTTCTTGTTATGTTCTTCTTCATTCTTGTCTAAAGGAGCAAAACTGCTATACCATGCAGACATGAGCAGAGTTTTGGGTGTTTTGCATAAGTGACTGTAGAAATTTGCAAATGGGAAGTTTTTTCATCAAAAACAATATGTATTCTTATGTATATGCGTACAGTAGTTGGCATTAGGCATCTATATCCTTTATACTTATAATTATATCCAAGAAATACACACTTTAATGATCTAGGATCTATCTTGTTTGAAGAGTAAGCACGGAGAGTGGGGTAGCAAGCATAACCAAATACTCTTAAGGCTGAGTAATCTGGTGCATATCCGTGTAACTTTTGAAAATGACTGAGATTTGAATCAGTTCCCATGATTGGTAAGACTAATCAAAAAATTTGAGGTAAAGAAGGCTTCTACCCAAAACTATAATGGGATTTTGCTTTGGAAGAGCATAGACAGACCCAACTCAAATATGTGTCTATGCTTGCGTTCAACAAGACCATTTTCTGAGACGTGTGTGGGCATGAAATTAAGTGCCTGATGCCACATTGTTGTAAATGAGTAAGAAATTGGTTGCTAATAAGCTCCCCTCCTCCATCACTTTGGAAGGAACCAATCTTTGTTTGAAATTGATTTTCAACTAATGTTTGAAAAGTTTTAAATACTAAGAAAAAAACAGACTTAAAGAAAACAACCAACTAAATCTTGACTATTGTCTATAATAATAACATAATAACAAAATTGTTGATTAGACAAGATAGGTGAAGGTACCCACAAATCAAAATGGACCCTTTCTAAGACTCAAGTTGCAGCAAAAGAATAAGCATAAAAATGAGTCTTGAACTCTTTTCCATTTGGCATGCTTCACACATCCTCTTGGTACTCTTATTGACCGAAATAAGCTTGAAATTTGATAGATGTTGTAAAACTTGGGCATTAGGGTGGCCTGACTGCATGTGCCATACTTCATCTAAAGTTAAAATTTTTCTTGAGGAGTATAACACCTGAGGTCCCTTGTTTTCCAAATGTACAGGTCATCAAGCCTGCTTCCCAGAGTTAACAATTTCTTTATTGCCTTATTAGTCACACGAAAAACATCACAATCAAATTCAAAAAGCACATGGACAATCTCTAGTAAGTTTTGAAGTTGATAATAAAGACTTAGCTATGTGTGGACATACTAAGACATCTTTAAGGGGAAGATTACTTGATGTTGAAGCTAGTGATGCTGAACCTATGTGTGTGATAGGAAAGAAATTTCCATCTCCAACCATGACTGAGTCAGATCCATTGTAAGGTTGTGCCTACTGCAAATGATACGGAAAGTTGGTGACATGAGTTGTTGCTCCAGTATCAATGAACCATTCTTGTTCAGAGTGCTCAGTAACATCAGTAATCTTATAGCTGACATATAACTGAGAAGGTCTTCACACGGGTAGTTGTTATTGAACATGTGCCATCATTTTAAAGCATGATGACCCACCTTGCTACAAATCTGACAAATGGGTCTAGTTCCACTCACAAAAGAGCTGGATGAACTTTATGACGAGGATAGTTGTTGATGAAATCTCCTTCCTCTGGTGGAAAATGAGCTTCTGCCTCTATTGCTTCCAAATCCATTGTCGTTGTTGCCTTTGCTACAATTATTATAATAGCTTGTGTTGTTGTCTGTTCTGATTGTGCTAAAGGCTAGATGTGGTGTGGCTGTGGTTTATGCAGAGTAGACTTGAATACGACTATCATAGTTGGTCAACTTAGGTACAACTTCTTCAAAGGTGAGAGTTGGATGAGTGTCCAGAGTTCCTTCATCATTGGTTTTGATAGGTTCATATTTCCTACCTAAGCCATGTAATGCTGCAAATATCGTCATGCTTTCATGGACATGACTTCCTATGGAGGCTATTTGGTCAAAGAGATTCTTTATCTCTATAAGATACCCAGTCATAGCCTTTTCACCTTTTGATGTTTTTTGAAGCTTTCTTTGAAGTTCAAAGAGACGACATGAGGAGATCTGGTTGAAATTGTTAGATATAGAACACCATACATCATAATATGTGTTGCAACCTATCACAACACTCAAAATATCTTCATATAATGACATGCCTTGACGACTTGAAGTGTAGCAACTGGTTGTAGTTATGTTCCATTTACAAACCCTAGTAGTCCTTGGTCTGAGAGGAAACATTCAAACTGACTTTTCCACATAATGTAGTTCCTTTCTGTAAGTTGAATAGTGACACAATTATAAATGTTCAAAGAGAAGTTTTTCTCCATGGCTCTGATATCATAAAGAAAGAATCTTTTGTGTTTCTGGAGTTGCTGATGACTCTGAATTTTCATGGTTTTTAGAAGTCATTTAACATCGATTTTTAGGTCTTTAGGCGCGCATGTATCACATTTATACTTGATTTTAGTAAGTTTGTGATTTTTAGGACTTTTACATTAGAATTCGCATATGCACGCATTTTGGAGATTTTTCAAGACTTTTAGGAGTTTTCATGATGGTTTTGTGAAAGAGTAGAAAACGTGGAATGAACTAGCACTCAACTGGATCGATCCCTGCTTCAACCTGGATTGATCTCAAGCTCATCACTGGATTGATCCCAGCCTCAACCTGGATTGATCTCGGCTTCAAACCAGATCGATCTCATCATCATCCTGGATCGATCCCACTCAAGCCACACGCACCTGGATCGATCTCAAGCACGTACCTGGATCAATCTCAAACTCAAACTCGGATCGATGTTGTTCAAGCATCCCCAACTCAGATCGATCTCGCACTCTTCTCAACTCGAGTCAAACACGCTCCAAACCGACCAACTCAAATCTAGAGTGGACTTGCTTCAAGATCCAAGCTAATGATTAGTTTTTGTCTTTAGTGCGATTTAGGGATTTTCTCTGAACACTATAAAGCCCTAAAGCGCCTCATTTTACCTAAGTCTTGTTTTTCTTTCCTTTTAGGTTTTTGTCTTAGGTTTACATTTACTTTGTTGTTCTTGATATTCTTCGTGTAAAAACCCAGAATCTTGTAAGTTTATGTTAATCTACTGTTTTCTTTTACTTTCCTGCTTAGCTTTAGGTTGTTGCTTATCTGGTGTATGTTGATATGTCATTTTCTTTTTTAATCTTCTTTTTTTAGCTTTATCATTTTCTGGGTTAGTTACTGTTCCATTGTTGTTCTTGCCTTTATGGGTTTGAGTTTTTTCTATTCTTCAACTATTTAACCTTTGATCATCATGTTTAGCTTTGAAGTTGTCATTTCTGTTTTTCCTGTTTTCATTTCCATGAGTAGTGAGTAGTTTCCTGAAGTTCCTGAAGATGGGATAGACTAGGGTTGATGTCCTGATCTCACCTTAGGCACCTAAGCTTGTTTGAATAGACATCCCTTCTGTTTCATTGTGCTTAATGTTGGTTTCTTTCACGCCAATCGAAATATGATCTTGGACATTCTAGCGCCCGAAAAGCGTTCAACGGAATGTCTGATCATGGTGATTTCAGAGATTAGTCTATCCTTACGCAACGCCTTAGATGCTTAGGATATGCATCTCAGTCTAAGGGGTTGGATGACTAGGGGGATTTTTTTGCTTTGGTAGGTTGGTTCTTATTTCCTTCTAGGTAGTGTCCCGTTAACGGGAGTTAGGTCTGGTGATTGCTTAGATTGATTTTATTTATCAAGGGATTGGACTTGGTTACTTATGAACCTATCGTCTAGGGATAGCTCATTTTTGTTTGAGGTATGTTAGGTGTTTAGGTAGATTGAGACGAATCTCTGGTTGATTACCCTTTATCCTCAAGAATTGCTTCACACTTGTTTACATCTTTCACCTTCTCTGGTTTTAACTATGTTTTTGCCTTTTAGCATTTTTAGTCTTTTATGCTCTTTGTTCTGTTTATGCTTTTTAGTTCCAACATGTTTCATTTCACTTAGGACCTGTTAGGAAATCACCCATTTTTACTGTTTAGCTTGACCTAGAAGCATTCATTGCAATCTTGATTGCTAGTGCACACCCATTTGGATTGATACCTCATCTATACTACAATGATGGAGAATTGATACCTCAGGACCTCAAAAATCCTACTATCAGTTGCAAAGATTGAAACTTTTTACTTTATGAAGCTCGATATACAAAGTGTGTGTGTAAAATGGCTTTATATAGCCGAAACCCTCATAAGTTTTAACCTAGTTTCATGACACATGTCACTCGCTCCTTTCATCTCTAATCCCCAAGATATCAAATCGATTATGCATAAGGATTGGTGAAGCTTGTCCTTGATTCATGTCCTTTTCACAACTTATTTCACATTTTTTACCTTCACCATCAATTCTGCTTTTTACTCTGTTTTGTCATGAGTTTGTTTGTGACTGTTGTGACTTTATAATGGGCTTCTTGGGCTCACCGAGATTACTTTCTTTTTTATTTTTCCGATTTTTCAAATCTTTTGAAAGAGACATAGTGTCTTCATGCCTTTGCATTTTGAGTGTGTGTTATTATTTTAGAGCTCCCTTTTTTCCATTTCAGTCTGATTTGATTAGAAAAGTGTATTTTACTTCTTATTTATTTAAGAAAATTTAATTATTTTTTTTGTTTTCTGTTAAGATTAATAATGCCAGCGTGCCAAATTACAACCCTTTACCCTTTAGAACCTACAAAAATATGAACAAAATTACAACCCATTAGAGAAACAACTAAAGTAAAATTCAAGATGAGATTGAGAAGCTGTAAAATCCTTGGAAGGAAATGAGATAAGTTGATCTTGCATGGTGCGGTCTATCTTTGCCTTGATTCGAGATTCCATAAGAGATACGAATATGAAAACCCTGTCATTTCGTTCCCTCCATATTGTATATAGATTAACGTGCATGGGAAGCTTACAAATCGAAGATGCAAAACAATGAGAGCTACCTTGAAAGCTATGACACCAGGCGGGTATGAGCTGGAGCTGGAAAGGCGGGTTTGATACAATCTTTGATGCAAGAGAGGTCCAAATGGCTTATGAGAAGTAACATTAGAAGAAGATATGGTCATGGGTTTCCAAAGCTGAATTACACAAGACACAATCTTGTGTTACGCTCATTCTCCAGCTGGATAACATGTTCCTAGTTGGCATTCTTTTGAGAAATGTAAGCCATAGAAGTAAAAAGTATCAATTTACCGATTCTTTGAACCAAATGAGTGATGACCAATTGAAAAATTGAGAGACTACACGCAATTTCTCCCAAGTGTCTTTGGAAGAGAAATGGCTTGTGTAAACACCAAATGCGTTTTTCCAAAAGAACTCATCCATTTCGGACCCCGAGACTGAGCAGGCTATGGAGACCAACGCCAACAAGAGGTTTTCATCTTGATCTAGCGTTTCTTAGAAACCAGACTCCATCACGAACAGCTTCGCACACTTTAGCTTCTTTATGAAGGCGCAATACAGTCGGCCCATTTTCACCCAAGTAAGTGATTAGGAGACCTATATTTTCCCACTTATCATACCAAAAATGTGCATTGCACCCATCCCAAATTATCCAAGACATGAAATCAATGAGAGTAGATTTTAGTCTTAGCATAGATCGAATGTTCCAACAGAATCTGCAACTATCAGTGGATGCCAGAAGCTTTTCCGAGCGAATAGATTGTTGGAAATCCATGCCACCCATAACGACCCAGCTCTTGAGAAAATATACCAAACTAGCTTCAAGTGAAATAATGTCGCAAAGTCTTCAAGAAGCCTTATACTTAAGTCTCCTTCAGTTTTTGGTTTACAAATATTTGACCACGCCACAAAGGCTCATGATGATGAAATTGTCGAGTTCTTCCACAAAAAAGCACATCACATATAGTCCATTTATTAAAAAGCTTGTGGAAATACAAAAACATGGCTATAGAAATTAACTTTTCCATAAATCACTGAGGATATCTGATAGGTCTAGAATTTATTCATAAAACTATATTGCAGAGAACATATCACTGTAGCATAGTAAATGATCGAATCCACAGAGACCAGACAACACACATTTCAGTTTATTCTCAAATCAAGCTAAGACAATAATAAAATGATTGTTTGTATCATAATAAAAAAATAATTAAATAAAACAGTTGTAAACGATAAGCTAAAAATGTCAGGCTTTAGGGAAATCCTAGGTATTCAGGTTTAAAAGTCAAAGTTAACATACTAGATTTTTTTTGAAGATAGTTCTCAATATGAAAGACATAAATATAATAATCTCCTCTCGAAGTATTAAATCATATGCTCGAATTATTAGAAACAAACTCTCACCGTATCTAACTAATTCGATCATACATTAATGTTCAGATTCAATTCTTCATAAGAATTTAAGACAATACTCTCGCCAGAAAAAACACTTATTCATCTAGATTATGTCAGATTTCTAAATCAAATCTCTTTGTATTTATTAACCTATTACCATGAACTAGGTGATCAAGCTAATTCAGGCATTAAGAACAAATCTATACTAAGAACCTAACAAACTCAATCCTATATGATTAATCCTAACATTCAAATCTGGTTTCCTTGAGAAACCCTAAAACCTAAATATGAAACTACTTAGACATTGAAAAGTAAACACAAATCAATATCAAAGAAGAACACATAATCATAAAACAATAATAGATATTAATAAAGGGTTTAGAGAAAACTTTTTCCAAATACAGAGTTTCAGAATCTCCTCTCCCTCAATAAAATATTCCAATAAAATAAAGCCTAATGAAACAAAACGTAGCTAAGAGGTTTTTATAGTGGAAAAAAGAAAATAACTAAAAATAGGGAAAACAAGATAAGCTTGAGGAATTTGGTGCAAAATTTGGAAATCTTCTATTTCTTCTCGGGAAAAATGATCGATCGATCTCTTCCAAAGTCCGCACGATCGTTCTCTTTATCCGAAAACTTCAAGGGGGAAATGCATGATCGGGAAATGGAACTCGATCGTGCACTTCTTTATCTTCAGTGCTCGATTGATCGCCTAAGTGCTCGATCGATCATATCTTCTGTACCTGGCAATTTATTCTGATTTGCTCTGAAATGCATCATTTCCTCCAAAACGACCCGAACACTTAGAATCATGAAAATATACCAAATTTGCAAGGAAAGCGCTCAGAATAATGCAAAATAGCAGACATAAATGTCCACCATTATGCATCAAAACCGAGTAATATCAATATCAGTCTGATTTTCCTCGCGAATGAGAGAAACCAGTTTTATTTAACATTCTAGATAGAGGCTCCAAAGCTAGAATGAACAAGTAAGGTAAGAGAGGATCACCTTATTTCACACTAAAACTAGATTTTGGTTTTTAAGTAAAAAACATTTACCTAATCAAAAAACAATTTCCCTAAAAAACAGGGATTCCCTTCTCTCAAAATCATGATTAGTAAAAAAATGGGTTTTCGAAAACAAAAACTATAATCTATCTAAAAACTAGTTACCAATCAAGGCATAGTTAGATCGATTAGCTTTGTCTTTACCTTTTTCAAGGTTCGGTGGTTTGAGTTTTGGGCTTATAATAAAATAAAATCACACAAGACCGCGCAACGACTGAAAAAATTTGAACCAAAGACAAATTAATTGTAAACCGGAAAATAGAACCCGTTTCGGTTGGGTTAGTGTGGTGTCTGTTTCTAAGTTTGATAATTAACTACGTCA
>OVBE01016352.1:573-10986 GCA_900406425.1 Iberis pinnata | reverse complement strand
AGTTTGAAGTTAAGGCAACAGACCATAGTGGTTGCACATCTTTTCTTTTATTTGATGATGTTGTCATTCCTCTTATTAAAAAAACTTCATATGAATTTTTTGAGCAACAAGTTCAGGTACTTTATTAAATCTATAAATTTTTTAATTTACCAAGTTCTCTGGGTATTATAGTTTCTTGAATTTTATTCAATTATGCAGTTTAATCATCCAACCGAAATACCTCAAGAGTTGCTTGATATGAATGGTCGTAATTATGTTTTCAAAATTTTGGTATCAAGTTTTTTATGTTGATATGTAGGAATGATTTTACTTGGTTATTAATTTTCAGTACGGTACACAATTGCTTCAATTCTAACTTATCTTAGATAAGTATAACTATAACATAGAAAAGATACATTTATAAGAATAATTATATCATGCATAGCTATAAATAACTATATTATGCATATTTATTCACAAGAAAAAGAGAAACCGGAACAATCATGATATACATGTGGCAATAAATTTGTTTTAATAACAAGTTTTCTTCGACAAAAAGAAAACCAATTTTTTTATAGCAGTTACCTAAAACAAAAATTTTAAATAACTACAACATCATAAAACTCTTTACTATCTTCGATTAAGATACAAGAAACTCCCAAATTAAGATCAAAGCTCATAGCTCAAGCTTACTATGCAGAATCAATAGGCGAAATAGAGTATGTGCGTTGGGGTTGGGCTCCAACCTTGGAAGTAACAAGCAGTCTCTTTCGATTTTCCACTCGGGCATTGTAAGTCATCGTCATTGCTTCTTCTTGTGAGAATTAAAAAATTTTGTCAACTAAATTGATATGCTCCTTCTTTGATGGTTTCTTTTCTGAAGTAGATTAACTTTGCTTCTCCTAGAATATCCCATCTTCATAATCTCACCCTGTTACACACATTACAAAAAAAATTAAGCAACAATAAGATAAGAAAAACAGTATGTACGATCAAAAAAACATTGTGTTAAAGTAGTTTATCTTTTGCTACTTATAGAGAATCTCTCACTCTATCTTCATAATATGCCTTTCATTATAACTTAGTAATATGTTTCGCATGTTATAAATTAACAGTCACTTTTCTATTGTTAAATGTTAAACAAACAGACAAAATGAAGATATCCACCCCAAAAAGAAAAGGAAGAGGAAGGATGACAGTTCTTAAAGAGAAAAGACAAAAACAATCTGAAAACCAAGGTGCCTATTATACCAAATAATGAAATTTGTAACTTATTTTCTGTTTTGTATCTATTTTATTACTATTTCAACTTATATGTACAAACAATACACATTTTTGCAGAAAACATACATCCTAATACAGAAGCCACACAATCAAACCGAATTTCATCTGGTATCGTAATTGATATCTCAACTGGTAATATTTTCATCCAACATTTTTCATAGTTTTTCATCTCTATGACGTATGTGCATGTTTATGAAGCATCCAAAATTTTTTAATGTAATTGCCATATGCAAGAAACAAACGCATAAATATAATGAAGGAGAAAAAAGAGAAACAAAAACAAATTGAGTCAAGTAAGAATTCAAAAAACATATCATATATAAACATTGTACATATGCAAAATAACATAAAGCAAACCTTATTTTAGCTTCTTTGCCAATTAACTTGGATCAAAACATAGTTCAACCAACCAAGATTCGTGGCAATGAGAGTTCAAGCTCTGCACCAACGACGACGAAAACAAATGAATACTGAATTATATATGTCCAGAAATTTTCAATCACAAAATTTCAGCCACCGTCAAACTCATTCCAAAGGTATATTTTTTAACATTGTTGTAAATACTACTAAACAATTTGAGTTAAGTATATTTTTTAATTTATGACAGATCAAGCATCACCATCAGCTTCCCACAGTTCACTATTCAAATCTGAAGGTAGCTCAACTTTAGTTATATATATTTTTCAATAATTTTAAAAATCACTCTTTATTCAGAGTATGAAGATTGTGGAGATCCAATATATAACTGTGATCATTGTGGAGTTATTATGTGGTATAACGAAAGAAACGAAAAGAGACGCGTAAAAGCACCTCCAAAATTTTCTCTTTGTTGTATGCATGGAAAAATTGATTTGCCATCACCACCAAAACCTCCCCAGATGCTTATAGACCTTATGTTCAAAGGTGATAGCAGAAGAAAAAATTTTATGGAGAATATAAGGCCATATAATTCAATGTTTGCATTCACATCAATGGGTGGAACAATTGATACATCTGTAAACAAAGGACGCGGACCAAATATTTTCCGATTTCAGGGTTAAAATTTCATATGATTGGAAGTTTACTTCCTCCACCTGGAGAGCTTCCCAAATTCAACCAATTGTATATACAAGACACTGAGAAAGAAAATAAGAATAGAATCAAAGCATTAAGGTTCTATTAATATTTTACTTATGTTTTGATATAATGTTTAATACATAGTCATACTTATACCTACGACTTATTAATGTTGTCGTTCAAAAAGGACAAATCCACTTCTTGAATCAAAAGTCTTGAGAGAAGATATTGTGGAAGATATAAAATTAATGTTAGATGAGTGCAACCCATACACTAAGATTCTCATAATGGCAAAATATCGTTTCAAACATACACCTTCAGCAAATGTTCAGCTCAAATTTACTTCAAGGCGAACTAGAGGTGGTGATACTTACAATCGCCCTACTACATCAGAAGTAGTTGCTCTATATAGTGGGGAATTTGATATCAAAATAGAACCAAGAGATATTGTTTTGGAAACAATGGATAGAAAACTAAAAAGAATAAGTGAACTTCATGCTGGTTATCTTCCATTACAATATCCATGTTTGTTTCCTTATGGAGAAGATGGTTATCACATCGATCTACAACTCAAGACAACAACGTGTTCTAAAACTCCCAGAACAAGAGTAAGTATGAGGGAATTTTTTCATTCTGACTCATGGAACGACCAAATGATCCAAATACATTGATGAGTTCAGGGAAACTATTTCAACAATTTATGGTTGATGGATTAACAATGATAGAGGCTGAACGAATAGGATACTTGAAGCTTAACCAAAAGACGTTGCGAGCCGATAAATACGTTAATGTTTCAGTGGCTGCTGGTCAAGAACATAATATCTCTAAGGTTAGTAGGCGTATTTTGCTACGTTAATGTTTCAGTGGCTGCTGGTAAAGATGCAATGGCTGTTTGTCAGCACTTTGGATATCCAGATCGATTCACTTGCAACCCAAAGTGGCCCGAAATTACCATATTTTTAAAAGCAAGAAGTCGTCAAGTAATTGATAGAGCAGATATAGTGGCTAAAGTTTTCAAAATGAAGCTCGACAATCGGATTATAGATATTCGGCATAATAATGTATTTGGTCCTTCTTCAGCAGGTAAAAGTTAAATATATTTGTTTGGAAATTAAATGCTTTCATATTTCTTTAACTAAATTTTGTTTTTGTACAGTGATTTACACAATAGAATTTCATAAAAGAGGACTTCCGCATGCTCATATCCTACTTTTCTTGCAAAAAGAATCAAAGTTGCAAACAACAACCTCCATTGATGGTTAATTTCTGCTGAAATTCCAGACAAAGAAGCCAATCCCAACCTTTACAACGTTGTCAAAGATATTATGATACATGGACCATGTGGACTTACTAATCTTAAATCACCATGTATGGATAAAGGCAAGTGCAAAAAGAATTTCCCTAAAGATTTCAGCAATGAAACTTACATCAGTAAAGATGGATTTCCAGTTTACCAAAGAAGAGATGATGGTAGATTAGTTGAGAAAAATGGAATTTTTTTGGACAATCGATTTTTCATAGTTTTCCAAAGAAGAGATGATGGTAGATTAGTTGAGAAAAATAATTTTCTTGGACAAACGATTTTTTATACCTTACAACTCATATCTACTTCTAAAGTATCAAGCTCACATAAATGTTGAATGATGCAATCAAACAAAAGCAATCAAGTATTTATTCAAATATATACACAAGTGAAATGATCGTGTCTCAGCTACAGTATCACACATTTCATCAGGGGGTGCTCATTCATCAACGGGGACAAGTGTAGAACCAATTATTGATGAAATAAAACACTTCTATGATTTCAGGTAAAAAATTTTTTGTTAAATATTGTATTGTCTTTTGCTTTAATTATTTAACATTATATTATCTTTATCTCATGTTTTAATAGGTACATTGCACCATGTGAAGCTGCATGGAGGATTTTTGGGTTTGAAACACATTATAGTAGTGTTCCCATTCAAAGATTGAATATTCATTTAGAAGGAGAGCATACTATAACTTATGACGATGACGATGATGTAGTTGATGTACTAAACAAAGAAAGAAATCAAACTTCCCAAATATTAGAGTGGATGAAAATAAACAACAAGAATGACGATGCAAGGACACTCACTTATGATCAATTTCCTTCTGCGTTTGTATGGACCAAGTAAAAAAAATATGAACACCCCGAAAAAGGAATATGGAATTTGGGAGAATACATCATATTTCTCCTACAGCAGGTGAATTGTTCTATATGAGGATGTTTACAAACTATACAAAAGGACCTACATGTTTTCAAGACTTACGAACTGTTGAAGGAATTATATATCCATCCTACAAGGAAGCGTGTTATGATATACGCCTTCTCGATGATGATAAGCAGTATACTGAAGCAAGTCAATGGGGATCAGCACATTATATGCGAAGAGTTTTTGTTATGCTGCTTGTTTCAGAAAGTTTGTCAAGACCAAACTATGTCTAGTTAGAAACATGGCATTTGCTCTCTGAAGATACCTTATATATGCAACGGAGAATTCGACAATCACCACGTACGCATTCATAAGTTATATGACTTAAGCTTCCACATACTTCAAAAACTAATATTTTATCTTTATATTGCAGATTATCATATGTCAGATGACCAACTTAAGAAACAGACTCTGTTAGAAACTGAGAAATTGTTAAAGTCAAATGGTAGCTCCCTCCAGACCTTTACTACTATGCCAATACCGCAAAATGATAACTTCCAAGCTACTGTTAATCGGCTCATAAATGACGAGTTATGCTATGATAAAAGTGCATGTGAACACGAACATCAGCGATTGCTGCCTATGTTAACAGATGAGCAAAAGAAAATATTTGAAAGTATCATGGCTAAAGTGGACTCGTCAGAAGGAGGTGTTTTTTTGTATACGGATTTGGAGGTACAAGAAAAACATTTTTGTGGAAAATGTTGTCTACTTACATTTGATCAAAAGGGGAAATAGTCATAAATATAGCATCAAGTGTAATGGCTGCCTTGTTATTAGAGGGAGGGAGAACAACACATTCTCGATTCTCAATACCAATACAAGTAAATGAGACGTCTCCTGATAGTGACATTGCTACATTGATACGTGAAGCTAAATTAATTATATGGGATGATGCTCCAATGTTGCATAGACTTTGTTTTGAAGTTGTGGATCGGACTTTGAAAGACATTCTTAACCGTACTGAACCTTTTGGTGGGAAAACTATCCTGTTCGGGGGATATTTTCGTCAGATTCTACCTGTGATATCTAAAGGAAGTAGAGAACAAATTGTCAAAGCTTCTTTATCTTCTTCTTCTCTGTGGAACTCTTGCCAAGTTCTTAAGTTAACAAAGAATATGCAACTTACTGTGGAGGCAGATCCATTAGAAGCGGACATAATTAAAGAGTTTTCCGAGTGGATACTAAAACTTGGAGACGGGAAGCTTTCAGAGCCAAATGATGGTGAAGCGATGATAAATATTCCAGAAGATATACTTCTCAAAGATTCTTTCGATCCAATTCGTTCAATTGTACTTAGCACATATCCATCATTGCTTCAAAATTTGGAAGATGGTGATTATTTCAAGGAACGTGCAATACTTTGTTCTAATAACGATGTTGTTGACGAGGTGAACAACTACATCATGGATCTTTTACTAGGAGAGTCGATCCAATATTTCAGTGCAGATAAAATTTGCAATTCAGATTCCTTCAGTGCAAGAGATGAGGGTATCTCCAAAGAATTTTTCAATTCAATTAAGTGTTCGGGATTGCCAAACCATCTTTTGCAACTAAAGAAGGGTGTTCCTATTATGTTGTTACGAAATATTGAACATAAATATAGATTGCCAAACCATCATTTTGCTTCTTTAGAACTCGAATCACCTTTTTGTTTCTTTAGTAAGAGAGATCTGATTAGTATATTTTCAGGTTTGTTTTGATATGTTATCCTTCTGAATATATACCCAATAGCAAGTTAGTCTTTCAATTTGATAATACAATGACTAAATCGTAACAGAAAAAGCACATCACAACTCCTAATTACTTTTATATTGTAGCCATCTCTCACCTATAGAGAAGATTATAAGGAATTGCTACAAGAAACTATATCTAACTTTTCGAATAAAAATGATACTTAAATGAATGAAGTCTAAATATTAGAAGTACTACTCGGGGGAGATGTGTCATGTTCACAAACGTAGACCCGTAAGCTTCTCTGAAATCTTAGATACAAGAAGTTACTAAAAGTATGATTTAAGCTTAAAACTTGAAGCTACTGTTACAAAACTCTAGCAAAAAACTTCATGGAAAATAACATTGAATGGCCGAACTATCGAAAGATATGAGATTAGGCAAGTAAGTTCATAGATTATGAAACCTAGAACTGAAGAATTTATCCCCGAGGCTTTCGTAGCGGCCTCGATAACCTTCTCTCCCCGATTTGTCGATCTCTAGCTCCATTTCACCCAGGATTCGAATCCTCTAAGCTCATCTATTCTGACGCCAAACTGTAGATTTTCATCTATATCCGGCAAAAATCGAAAATGAGGACACCTATTTTCTTATATATTTTTTAAAAGTTCTATGTTGTTGCAGATAAATGACGACTGACGAGCTAAAACTTATCGCTTTAATTTTTTGTATAACAAAAACATACTTACTCATTTTTTCCAATTTCTTCATCTTTATCTATTTTTATTCTTATAATTATGCTCATTAAGTGTCTATTTTTAATAAATAATTTAGTGATATAAAAACAAATAACTTATCTAAAAAACATATTTAAAATAAAATTTATAATATTTATTTAACTTATTTGTTATATTACTAACTATATTACTAAGTAGCAAAATATTTATTCGGTTGATAGGGAATTGTTAGATCCTCCGTTTACAGCGATTGATGTGAAGTTTTCTGTGAAGAGTATGGGAAGTCTTAAAGCGCCAGGACCAGATGGATACCAACCTATTTTCTATCAACAAAATTGTGAGATTGGGNACAAAATTGTGAGATTGGGTTTAGGCGAGTAAGTGGTTAAGTTTGTGTTGGATTTCTTTCGGAATGGTGAACTGCCAGTTGGTACAAATGATGTGCTTTTGGTGCTTCTAGGGAAAGTTTTGAAACTGGAGAAGGTCTCACAATTCTGACCAATAAGTCTTTGTAATGTGTTATTTAAGACCATTACAAATATGATGGTGATTCGTCTTAAAAGTGTTATATCCAAGCTTGTTGGACCGGCTCAATCTAGTTTTATACCGGGTCGATTGGGGTTGGACAATATCGTGGTTGTACAAGAAGCAGTGCATTCTATGCAGAGGAAGAAAGGGCGGAAGGGTTGGATGTTACTGAAGCTAGATTTGGAGAAGGCATATGATCGGATTCTCTGGGAGTTTTTAGAAGAAACCTTGTATTGTGCTGGGTTTTCTGAGTAATGAGTGAAATGGATTTTGAGTTGCGTTGCAAGTCCGTGGATGTGTGTTCTTTGGAATGGTGAGAAGTCAGAGGAGTTTACTCTTACTAGAGGACTTAGACAAGGGGATCCCCTTTCACCATTTTTATTTGTTCTTTGCATGGAGCATCTTTGTCACTTGATTGAGAATGCGGTTGAGACGAGTGAGTGGAAGCCAATTCGGCTTTCAAGAGGTGGCCCTCGTTTGTCTCACTTATGTTTCGCGGATGATATGATTCTCTTTGCCGAAGCTTCGATTTCTCAAACGCGAATTATTAGGCGAGTGTTATCCACCTTTTGTGATGCATCAGGTCAGAAAGTAAGCCTAGAGAAATCTAAAGTATTTTTCTCAATGAATGTAAGCAGAGATCTAGCAACAACAATTAGTGAAGAAAGTGGAATCGGTATAACCAGAGACTTGGGAAAATATCTAGGAATTCCCATTCTACATCAAAAGGTGAATAAAGATACATTTAAAGATATCTTGGCAAGAGCAGTGAACAGATTATTGGGATGGAAAAGTCGCTCTCTGAGTATGGCTGGTCGGGTTACTTTGGCGAAGTCAGTTCTCTCAGCTTTACGTACGTATAGTATTAGCTCTATATGTCTTCCTGCGAGTACTTTGGGGGCATTGGAGAGAATTATCAGGAGTTTTATATGGGGTAATTCTAATGAGAAGAGGAATATACATCTAATCTCTTGGGATAAAGTGTGTCGAATGAAGAGTGAAGGTGGGCTGGGGTTAAGGTCACCTGCGCATATGAACCTGGGTCTTGTAACAAAGTTGAGTTGGCGGACGCTTATGGGTGGTTCAAGTCTCTGGTTTCAAGTGTGAAAGAGTAAATATCACATAACAGATTTGCGTGGTATGGGATGGTAAAGACCTAAAGCTGTATCATCCGCAATTTGGCGAAGCATATTGATCAGCTTTCATTCGGTTATATTGCAAAGTCTATCTTGGGTCCCGGGTGATGGTCGGAATATTAGTTTCTGGTGGGATAAGTGGCTGTTGAGAGTACCTCTTGCTGATGTAGCGGTGAATGAGATTCCTATTGCATTGTTGGGGTGCCGAGTACGGGATTTCTGGTCCCCTGGTATTGGTTGGAATCGTGCTATTTTACAGACTCTATTGCCTGAGCACGTGATGTTGAGGTTAAATGCTTATGTATTGGATGATTTTTATAATTACCGTGATAGACTCTCATGGTCAAGAAATGGTGATGGTGGTTTTACTGTTAAATCAACATATTTGATGTTAACAGTGAATGTACTCCCTACATTTGGTTTTGGAAACTTGTTTAGCCGACTATGGCGAGTGGTGGCTCAAAAGCGATTGAAAGTCTTTCTATGGCATGTAGTACATCGGGTTATTCTTACCAATCAAGAGAGAAGTCAGCGAAAGTTGGGTTCCAATGATGTTTGCGCCCTGTGCCAGGGTGCGGTAGAATCTGTTATTCATGTGTTGAGAGATTGTCCGGTGACTTCGGGTATTTGGAAACGTTTGGTACCAGCTCAAGATCAAGCTGTCTTTTTTAAACAGTCCCTTTTTGAGTGGCTATATTCGAACTTGAAAGGTGGCCATTGGGAGACATTATTTGCGTTGTATATTTGGTGGGCGTGGAAATGGAGATGCAACTATGTTTTTGGTGTAGTTGGTAGATGCAGGGATCAAGTCAAATTTTTGAAGGATCTTGCGGTTGAAACAATAAAGGGACATTCTTTATGCCGAGTTAGAGGGACTTGTTCGACATGAGTTATCAAACAGATTCATTAGGTAAAACCGGTGAGGTCTTGGGTGACGGTGAATAGTGATGGGGCATCTCATTTACCTTCACAATTAGTAGCTGCAGGCGGTGTGATAAGAGATGAGAGGGATGATTGGAGAGGGGGCTTTGCGTTACATATAGGTAAATGTTCAGCTCAATTGGCGGAACTCTGGGGTGTTTACTATGGTCTCTGGCTGGCTTGGGATAAAGGCTTCCAGCGGGTAGTTTGTGAAGTGGATTCTTTGTGTGTGGTGGAATTTTTTAACACATGGGTAGATAATGCTCATCCTCTATCTTTTCTGATACAATTGTGCCAAGGCTTTCTCTCTAGAGACTGGATAGTCAAATTTGTTCATGTATATAGAGAAGTTAATTGGGTGGCAAATAGTCTTGCTAACCTAACTTTTTCTTTACCTTTAGATTTTCGTGGTTTTGATGTCATTCCATAGTATGTCGTTGGGGTTTTTATGGATGATTCTAGGAGAGTTTCGTCATCACGATTGGTGGGGACTTGATTCTTTGATTTTTTTTTTCTTAATAAAACATAGGGTTTCGGCCCTATTTCACACCAAAAAAAAGTAACAAAATATTTATTAAAATTATTTAATTAAATTATACGTATATTTAGTCCGTGCAGATCTTTACCGGTCCTAAACCGAAACGTAAAACTCCTCCTATTGGCTTGGCAATTTATCTACACACTATGATGTCAGAGAAATGAACCCATCGATCCATCTTCCGATCAGTCGACTCTTTATTTAGTTCAATTAACAAGAAAATCCGTAACAGAATCTCCTCCACTCGTCCTCAAAATCCATTTACTGACTCTAAGATGCTTCAAATTTGGTTCACGAACTGAAGATCAAACAACATGCATCGATCG
>OVBE01016351.1:0-10987 GCA_900406425.1 Iberis pinnata | reverse complement strand
TTCTTGAATCGTTTAGACTAAACGGAATTCTCGTAAGAACTAATTAGTAAATTGCATCTGGAATTGGAATTTGACACGTAAATACTACATCGAAAGTCAAATAGTTAGGATTACTTGCTAGATAGGGTAAAAACCTGTTTATCATGAGGCTCTGACGATAACGAGACCAAGCAACAACGACGACAAGAGATGACGAAGACGCAAGAGAGGCGAAGAAGACGGTTGCCGTCAAAAGTTTTATGTGAAAATAGGGTTAATTTTGTTTTTATGAGTTTTATAATTTTTTGTGTAAAATAATTAAAAATGATAAACCTGTAATTATTTCAAAAACTCATTATTTTTTTAGTTTTTTCACCCAACAATGTGGATTACTCTAACCATGACATAAAAAAGGTTAAGTTAGTTATATCAATAACAACTTGGGTAAGTCTATGCATTTTCTCTTTTTAATATAGTACTCTTTCAATTCCATGATTTTTAGTTAAAAGCGCATATATTAATAAATTATCATTTTAATTAAATATTATATTTATTGTACATTAAAACCACTTTAACAAATCAATAAAAATCTAACATTTGATTTTCGGTTACATAGTATTTAAAAACATAAAAATTTGCATAAAATTACGAATACACCTTATATTTAAAAAAAAATAAATCTCACATCTTATATACCAAAACATAGGAAGTAAAATTAGATAACAATTGCAATATAATTCAAATTATAGGTGAACATCGTATGCTTTTAACCAATAGAACGTACTATTATTGAATGGTCAAGAAATACACATTAAAAATCAAACTATAGTTCTAAGATATTATTATACAAAATCTATTGGGCCCTTCAATATTATTTATATCATAATTAGAACAAACTTCACCTTGACATAAAATAAATCTCTACAAATCTATAGTTGTGCAGTTATCTAGTTTTAGGGCATCATGCTTCTTTTAGCAACAAACGACTTGGAATATGTCCAAGCAATGCTTGAACTTCTCTCTGGTCACTGCCTTGGTCAACATGTTAGTTGCATTCTCCGACGTATACACCTTTTCCAACAGAACTTCACCTGGTTTTTCACCAAAAATAGAGTACTTTGACTATCACAGTGTAATGGAACACCACCTTGCTCCACACCCAACTCCTTTGCAAGTCCTTTTACCCACAACGCTTCTTTAGTTGCTTCTCCAATAGCCATGTATTCAACTTTAGTGGTAGACATTGCAACAACAGATTGTAACACGTATCGCCAACAAATAGGACCTCCTGCAAGAGTATAAACATATCATGTAGTAGACCTCATGTTTTCTAGATCACCTTCATAATCTGAATCTACATATTCCATAACGGAACCACACTTTTGACCTCAAAACATTAGTCCATAGTCAGTTGTACCTGTCAAATACTTGAGAATCCATTTCACCGCATTGCAATGTTCTTTTCCAGGATTAGACATGTACTTTCTTACTTGACTAATAGCTTGTGTCAAAACTGGTCTAGCGCATACCATAGCATACATCAAACAACCAACTGCGCTAGCATAAGGAACTTTCATCATATCTATGATTTCTTCATCATACTTAGGCCATTTAGATGCTGAAAGTCTGAAGTGGATCTCCAAAGGTATAGACACAATCTTGGTGTTTTTCATGTCAAATCTTTCTATCACTTTTTCAATGTAACTCTTTGAGAAAGCCATAATCTCTTAGAGATTCTATCTCGCCGAATCTCCATCACAAGGATCTTCTTTGCAACTCCTAGATCTTTCATCTCAATAACCCTTTTAATTCTACAATATTCTCCATATTGTTTCCAGCAATAAGCATGTCATCAACATACAAAAATAAGAATATGGGAGAACTGCTATCAAGGCAGTTAGTGTAAGTGCAGCAATCATACTCACATCTTTGGTAGCCTAAGTCTATCATATGTGAATCAAAATGTATGTACCATTACCTAGGAGCTTGCTTAAAACCGTAGAGTGACATCATAAGTCTGCACACAAGCTTATCTTCTGGTTTCAACAACCTTTCTAGTTGCACCATTATAAATTTCTTCCTCCAAATCTCCATGAAGAAAGGCTGTTTTTACATCCATTTGTTCAAGATGAAAATCTCAGCTAGCTACCAAACTCAACACAATTTGTATAGAAGTGTGTCTAACAACAAGACTGGAAATTTTTTCATAATCAACTCCTCTTATTTTTGAGTATCCTTTTGCTACTAACCTCGCCATGAACTTTACAGCTTCTTTTTCAGACTCTCCTGTTTTCTTTTTGAAAACCCATTTGTAACCAATCGCCTTCTTACCTTTTGGTAAAGGCACAAGATCCCATGTCTGGTTATGCTCCAGACTCACGTTTTCTTAAGTCATAGAACCGATCCATTCTTTCTTCTTCGAACTATTTATAGCTTTGTTGTAAGTAGAAGGATCATATGTGCCAACTACTAGAGCATAGTTAACCATGGCTTCAACTCGTATCTTTTAGGAGGTTGATCACATATTTTGGTATTTCTGAAACCGTTCTCACCTCTGTATTTGTGACTTCTTCTTTCTGTTTATTACTTTTTGCTGATCTTTGTTCATGGGCATTTCAATTTCGTTTTTTCAGTCTCAATGGTCACTTTTTGTTGTTCTCATCTCGTTTTTTGCACCATCAGTTGCTCATCAAATACCATATCTTGGCTGATCACCCTTTTCCTTGCCTTAGGATCCCAAAACTTGAAGCCTTTTACACCTTTCTCAAAGCTAATAAAGATGCACTTCTTGGATTTTGAATCCAGCTTAGATCTTTCATCACTATGAATAAGAATATAAGCTGGACATCCAAATATCTTCAAGTTTGAAAGATAGAGATCTTTCCTAGTCCAAACCTCTTTTGTAACCTTTCCTTCAAGATATTTCCTTGGTGATCTCTTGATGAGATAAACCGTTGTATTTACTGCTTCTGCCTAGAACTGCTTTGGTAACCCTATAGTCAACCTCAAATATCTCGCCTTCTCAACAATAGATTGATAGGCTCATGATTTTAATCCTAAATCTACATTGCAGAGAACAGGTCCAAGTAGTATAGAATAGAATCAAATTCCACATAGACCAGACAATGCGACTTTCGGTTCAATGTCGATTCTAGTTAAGACAATAATAAAAAGAGTGTTTGTTTTCTAATGATTTCAATTTAAAGCTGTAAATAAAAACGGTTTTAAATCAATTAACTAAAGCGCTAGGCGTTAGGGAATTCCACAGATATTCAGGTTTGAAGCTTAGGTTAACATGCAAGATTTGGTAATGTAAATAGTTCTCAACATGAAAGACAATACTAGATTAATATCCTCTCGAAGTATTAAGCCCTTTGTTTGAATCATCAGATATAAACTCTCGCATGTCCAATAGTTCAATCAAGCATTAAATTTATATTCAATTGTTCATAGACATTCAAGACAACACTCTCGCTAAGCAAGAACATCTACTCATATAGACTAGATCAGATCCCTAAACCAAATCTCTTTGCGTTTATTAATCTAAGATCTTTGAATTAGTTAGCTACTCAAATTTATGCATTAAGAACAAATCTAGACTAAGAACCTAACATATCCAATCCATTATGTTAAACCATAACTAGCAAACCTGGTTTCCCTAGGAAACCCCTAAAACCTAACTAGGGAACTACTCAGACATGGAAACGTAAACAGAAAGCATAATTGAAGATAACATATTTCAAAAACCAAATTAATAAATTAAAAATAGAAGAGTTCATAATTATTCTCCAAATACAAGGTCGGAATTCGTTTCTTTGTAAAAGCTTTGAAATCTCAAGTGTGCGTAAAAAGAAAATAAACCTAAGCATAAGGCTTTTATAGTTCTGGAGAAAGGAAAATAAAATAAAACCAATGAGAAAAACATGATAAGCTTGAGGGCAACTTCGTAATTTTGGCAAATATTCAAATTCTTCTCGTGGGCAAGGATCGATCAATCTCCCTTAATTTCATATCGATCTCAATGCAGAACAATCGATTAGGAGTTACGTAAAAGTTCAAATATGAGGGATCGACCGATCCAAGCATGGAACGATTGATCTCTTCTCTGGCAATGCACATATTGATCCCTCTCTGCTAGATCGACATTTTCGTGTTCAAACTTAGTCATTTTGGTTGAAACCTTCTAAAATTCATTCTTTTGCTCCTGAACGACCCGAACACCTGGAAACCTGAAAATATGCCAAAACTACAAGGAAAACACTCGTATTATGCCAAGTAGAAAGTATAAATACCCATTATAAGGCATTAAAACCGAGTAATATCAACTCTCTCAAGACTTAGATCTTTGCTTGTCCTCAAGTAAAACAAAAACCATATCTAGAGAAGAGGTTTGAAATCGGACCACACATGAAATCTTAGAATCTCAGCAACCCCAAGTTCCGACATCAAAAACTAAAAGACACTAATCCTAGACAACCACTACAAATAGACTGTTTACCGCCACCTAACTAATAACATGCTTTCTACTCTTAATTCCAAATCAATCAAACCATCAAATCATTTCAACTAGCTCTCTAAACTCAATTAAGTACATAAGTGCATTCTTGCATATAGGGTATCGGTCAATGTGCTTAAGTACATTTTCTATCAAAGCGCCCACACCAAACAGAGCATCAATCGACTTCTGGTCTTGACCATTTTTCCCCTTTTGTCACTTCTTCTTTCTTTTTTTTCCTTTCTTTCTGCTTTTTCGCTTTTTTGCTTTTAATATTTTTTTTAGCGAACGATTTTACGGAATGAGGAAATGAACTCTGAGGTTTGCTGTTCAATCCCTCTTTTTACCGATTTTTTCTTTTTGAAGGGAGGGATAGAAAGGATCCGAATCATACTGAAAGAACTTGTCGGTTTGACAGGTAACTGAAGAGAAAAGTACCTAGCTTTCAAAGTATTACAACAACATAAGCAAGAGAATTTAAGATCAACTTAAGTCATATCCAAATAGAGCCACCAAAACTTTCAAAAGCATATAAATCAGTTAATGGGGTTCCAATCTTAAATGTAACAGTTAATCTAAGTCAGTAGTCAAGTAGAGAATGATACCGAACTCACACTAGGTGAGTAGTCATCATGGATTCTGGTCATTGTTCCTTCGACTCGACTCTACTATACTCATCTAAACAAAATTTTTTTTTTAAAAAACAATTTCATCAAAAAGACAAAACATCAAAATATCGTTAGTAATATCATATACCCTCCCCTAGACTTACTTCACACCATCCCGATGTGAAAATAAATCCAGAATACGGAATAATGACCTAAATAGAAACATAAGTCTAGAAAACATAATAATGAAAAAAAGAAATTACATAAGTCCAAAGTGAAAAAGAAAAAGATATTGATCGATGAAGATCAACCAGTCTGAGGTCTGTCCCGAACTGCCTCCCCCTTTCTCTCTCTCTGTCCAGTGACATCCTCCTCATCATCACTGTCCCGCCTTGGTGATCGGAAACAAGCTGGTCTCCGCATCCTCGCTATTGCACTCCACATCCTCTGCACTATACTATGCGTGTTCTCTGTTGCGTTAGCTCTCCACTGCATCGTCTCGAAATCTGTAAAATATGGACGTTGCGGCGGCAAGTAGAACTCACTGCAATCCTCAGGTAGAATGGGCGATTCTCCCTTGGGGCTGACGTCCTTGTGGTGCCTGTGAGCGGATCGCCGAGCACATGTTATACCTCTAAAGATGCGCGGAGCATCAGGTACAACATTAGAACCTGGAAGAAACGTCACATTTTCCAAAGATGTGAGACTAGTGAGAGAAGGCTCTGGAAGTATAATAGTTCACTCTTGCCCACGTGGGTTCTCGAATATGTACTCGGTGGAGTCCCTCAACCACTTGGTACCGAGTATGTATTTGATAAGCAGAATTTTATCAATCCCCTTACTAATCGTTTGTAGAATAGAAGAGTTTAATCAAATCCATGAGGACTAAAGTTGCAACACCAAAGATAGAGAACCAAACTAATCTTGAGCAAATGATATTTTTATATGTATTTAATTTAAGAAACAAAATTCAAGGAAATAAGAAACAATGAATAAAATAAGATAAAAGCATTGGATCATGGATCTTACTATCAAGATATACAATTAACAATCAACCAACAATGAAACAATCAATCATTGTTAATCCTTGGCCTAGAATTTCCTTAATTAGACTAATCTACTCTCGTACCACTAATCCCTCTCTTAATCATGCAACTAAAAACAATCTCTTGGATAATTACACAATAAGAGGCAATAAGATCTAATTCATCATAAACCACTAAACTAACTATATCTTGGATAGCGTCATTTAGCAAACAATAGTTGGTTCAGGAATTTCATCGAACACTTGTCGAGTAAAATTCACCTTTGATCTAAATTTGTTTGATCAAGTCAAAACTAGTATTAAGCACACCTATTGTTTGAAGGTTTAAACATTAACTACAATAAATCATCATCAATCAACCTCAATACAAATCCTATCTAGTCTAGACCCAATAACCAAAACTAATCCCTAACATGCAATAACACAAAGAAGAAAGAAAATGCATATATAAATGTAGATGTAATACAAGTTCCTCCAAGATCAAAAAGAAATCTCCAAAGGAGATCTCTTTGATCTTGGAGAACAAACAATAAGAAACTTGAGAGAAACTAGAAAAAGTGGCTAAACAAAAAGATGAATCAAAGATAAGAATGAAAGTTGAGTGATTCCTCTACAAAATTAGGTCTAAAACTTATTTATATTCTCCTAAAAATGGTATTGGTTAACCCAAAAAAATTGGGTTAACACAATTGAAAATGGGTGTAGACTCAATTAGGAAGTCAAAATGTTGAATATTTTGGTCTGTGATCGGTTTGGGAAACCGATCCACCCAACCGATCCAAGCTTATAGAATTTGCTATTTTGCATGGATCAGTTTGGCTAACGATCGGCCAAACCAATCTGAGCTTTCTGTTCTGATTCTGCTGGAGACACCTTCAATTTGGGGTCCATAACTCTCTTATCTTTGAAGCTATGGTGTCATGCAATAGTTGTTTGGAAATCTTACTAAAAGGGCTACAAATTTGGTGAAATATTTTCTCCTAATTTGCAATGGAAGCTTGTGTAAAAGATGCATCATTGGGGTGGACAATTTGGAACTTCAAATCTAGCATATCACAGCTTTGCCGGTTCATATATTGCAATTCTCTAGGGCTTTTAAGGCGATTTTTAGTTTTTTGGAAAGCATGAATGTATGGCTACAATATTCTTCAAGATACCATGATGAAATTTTCATTGTAAAATTCCCAAATTTCTTGATCTTTAAGGCTTGTTGTTTTGATCCATATTAAGTCCCCTTTTTGCCTCTTTTGCATCCATTTAATCTCTCTTTTAAATTTATTCACCCTCAACACATGAAACATGAAATGATATGAAAATGCAACCTATACATACCTAGATGCAAGTGAATCTACCTAAAATGAATATGAAACAAAAGCTAAAATTCACTAAAATCATAACACATCAGTATTTCCAGTCCGCTAATCTCCCCTGCTTGTCCGGTGTGAAAAGCTCGAGAGGAATCCCGACATGCTGAAGAACTGGGGTAGAAAAATTACCCATCACTTCAACCCGTGTCTGGTTCCTCAATGCATCAAACTTCCTCCCATTTAGGATCTTAGCAAAAATCCAACCCAAGTTAGCCTCATGGGAACCTTTTTCTTGATCCGTCTCATAGCAAGTCATATGAAGTGGCAGAGACCATAATGGATGTGCTCGAGTTATAGAGTGCTGGCTGCCCTGGATTTTGATTTTCCTGAGAATACATTGCTGAAAATCTTCATAGTTATGCGGATAGCGGGGGTTGCGAATGCATGTATACTTCGCGTTCCTAGGTGTGAATCTTCCCCGAGATATTGTCTCCCAAAGATCATGAGAAGCATAAAACTTTGGTAACTTTGGAAACTGTCATAAATCTCTCAACCCAAAGATAAGCCTAAACTCGACCATAGGGATCCTGTAGAGTCTACCAAGGCAAAAGAATCAGACCGCAGTCTCAGTAAGGAGAGAGTTCTTTGGATTCTCGCTGACAATGCAGAATGAGGCCAAAAACTGCCTCGCCAATTCAATATAGAGTGCATGAGTCTGGAAGGTGAAAGTCTTGAAACCCATCCTATAGAACATGGCACACACATCATCATCAATGCCCAGCCGTCGCAAGGCAGAGTGGTCCACAAAGATTTTTGACTCGAATTTGGTCTGCAACAGAGTGTTGTAAAAGTAACTTTCAAAAGAGTCCCACTTTTTCGTCATCTTCCGCGTCATCCAAGATTTACTGTTCTTTAGCACACTTACTCCATAATCCATATGGTTTTTAGTAAATAGGGAATTGGTTGCACGAGGCCAATGAGCCTGTAAGAACTTCGGATCAATTACCGGTTCGCTGCTACAAGCTGCAGCTTTCCCCTTTTCCTGAGCGGTCGCTCACTTCTTCTTAGCTTTTGGAGGTGCAGCAAAAGTTGAATGAGTAGTTTGAGGTTGTGGTTGGTTGGGGGCCCTTGAACGGGTCTTAATTTGGAAGTGATTGGACGGTCATCGTCCAAACTTGACTCTTGAAACGTGTCCATTGGATCAATTATGAAAAGAAAAAGAACTCAAGATGGAGTTAGGAACTTAATTAATTAAAAAAAAGAGTGAATGGTTATGCAGTGACCGAGCAATGTTAACATAAGAGGTAACAAGAATCATTTGCAAAAGAAACCATCTAATTCACATCGATCGAGCAATACTAACTTATTAATTAGCAAAAATCACATGTGTAATATATAAGTCAAGACGTCAAACTAACCAAACAATCCACATAATCACCAAGTCAAGAAGTTGTAAGCAATGATCAAGCATAACTAGTTAAAACTAGCAAGAATCAGGACACGTCAATTAAGAAACAGACCAATTCATGGTACTAAAAACAATTCCAATCACATCATTAAGAAACATGATCAATGGTGAGCAATGATTTAAGCAATACTAACAATAATTATCAAGAATCAAGGTAAGAACCTTTTTAAGAACTAAAAATCAAGTGACATGTTTTAAGAAATTGAAATTAAGCATCAATGGATTTCAAAGCAACCAATACTTTTAGATAGTATTCATCCACAACCATTCTCTTAACACATTCACTAGCAAATCAACCAACCACATTCAAATCCAATCCCAAAATTTCCAACCCATACTTTCTCAAATCATCATGCATGCCATGAAATCAACCATTTCAACAATAGATGAAGCTAAAATCCGAAACACCTAGAAATACCCAAAATTTTGAACCCTAAATTGAGAAGAATCGAAATCATACCTTGTAGAAACGAGATGAGGTGTAGAGTAACAGATTAATCACGAAAAATCGAACGGAACAGGATCAAAAATCGTTGAAAATGATGGGGAATCAAATGAGATTGAGCAATGGGAGATTTTGGTGAAAAACTTAGGAGTAATGGAGATATGAGGATTGTTGGCTCGAAATTAGGGTTCTAGGGAAGAAGAATCGGTTTAAATTAAATGAAAACCGGTTTGGGTTGTGAAAATCTGGTTTAATTTAAGTTATCTTTGGCTTACCTGGGGAGGGATCGATCGATCTATGTAGGGATAAATCAATCTCCTTTGAAGATTTTTTTTGCCGTAGCTCCGGACCGATCATTCTGATAGGTGGAACGATCGATCGATTTAATGCTTCAGCCCACTTTATTAAGATCAATCGATCTCTTGGTGTGTAGTTTTCCTCTTCTTTTTGGACCGACCAATATCCCTTTGGATTGATCGATCTCTTCCTCCAAACTGAATATGATGATTTTTTTTTTGAAACAGAACTCAAAACAAGAAATTAATATGTTAGTAAAATTAAAACTAAACTGACTTGAAACAAAAACCACTAAACTAAAACACCAAAACAGTGGGTTGCCTCCCACTCAGCTCTTGTTTAACTTCATTAGCTTGACGGTACTTACCTCTAAGTAGAGGGTAGGTCAACTAGAGAAATCAAAGATTCCTCTATAAGCTCTGAAGTAGCTAAATAAGGCTTTAGCCTTTGACCATTTACCAAAAATTCATGACCTTGACTATCGAACTGAACAACCGCACCATAGAGTCTTACGTCTTTGATGACGGACGATACATACCACCTAGATTTCAATTTTTCAGGGAATAGTTTCAATCGAGAGTTGTAGAGTAATACATGATCACTTGGTTGAAAATCTTTGGGAATGATCTTCTTGTCATGTGCAGCTTGGTCCTCTTCTTGTAGATCTTAGAGTTCCAATATGCAATATGGCGAATCTCATCTAACTCTTGAAGTTGAATGAGACGTCATTTCGTTGCAGGCTTCATGTCAAAGTTGAACAACTTGACGGTACATGCAGCCTTTTGCTCTAATTCTACATGCAAGTGAAAAGTTTTACCATAAACAAGGTTAAATGTAGTAGTACATATAGGGGTCTTGAATGCAGTTCTGTAAACCTGATGACTCTGAATTTTCATGGATTTTACATATCAATTAGCATCAATTTTGAGGTCTTAAAGTGTGCATACATCACATTTATAATTGATTTTATTAAGTTTATGATTTTTAGGACTTTTGCATTTGAATTTGCATATGCACGCATTTTGGAGATTTTTCGGGACTTTCAGGATTTTTCGGGAAGGATTTTTGAGATTTCAGAAAAGCAGCACTTAACATTGAATATAGCAGCACTTAGCATGGAATAGACTGGATCTACCTCAGGACCAATGCCAGATCGATCTGATACTAACCTGGATCGATCCCACCCTTACCTAGATCGATCCCAGGGGCACTTCTGCATCAAGTCCAGATTGATCCCAACACCAAGCTCCCAGATCAATCCCAGCAATACTTCAGATCGATCTCATATCGATCCCATCTCAGCATGGATCTCTCTCTCTCTCTCTCTCTCTCTCTCTCTCTCT